>JAJPUD010003394.1:159670-194549 GCA_023553655.1 Myrmecobius fasciatus | reverse complement strand
TTAATGAATGCTTGTTGACTTCAGTTAGTGGGAACACTAATGGACCTTTAATGAATGCTTGTTGACTTCAATTAGTGGGAACTCCAAGCTGAAGCCTTGGGTTCCAATGTGCTAGCTATGAACTTCCCAGATAAAGGGACAGGCTTCCAATGTACTAGCTCTATGGTTAACTCAGCCACCTCTCTCTCTCGGCTTTGGAGCAAAGGCGTGGGACTGGACTATTTCACATGCCTTCTCCTTTTAACATTTTGTAATTTTATGATTTCCAGTGCTCTGAAATGATGACACAAGTTTCAGAAAGCCTTAGACAGTTTGAGGGGCCATCCCAGCACCTGAACTGCATATCAGCATCTGTAAGGGAACTGAAATCAGTGATGCAGCAACTGGGGTGTTGGCTCCAACTTCCTCAGGATCTAGGAAACAGGGTACAGTGGGCACCATCTGTTACCCATCGATGGCTAACCACGTCTGAGCTCTAAGGCCGGGAGCTATAGCTCTGTTACACACTTGGAGCAAACTGTTCAGGATTTAAAGAAAATACAAGTTAATCTCATGTTGTAGACATTCTTTTCTTTTATCTGTAGCTTTTTCTCCACCAAAGTTCCAAATGTTTGGATTTGATGTATTTGTATTTAATGGCCCAGTTATTTCACTGTTTGTCCCTTTACCTGGGAAGCCCCTTATCTTTCTGTTCAATAATTCTTCTTTTGTCTAAACAGATGAGTTTTTCCTTGTTCTCTGTATTCCTAGTCTGTGCATGCATCATCAACTAAACCCTTTAGTATCCTAGTTCCTTATAGCACTTTTCCAATTCAAATATTAACTTGTGAGGGCCCACAGTTGCTTTTTTTAACTTTAAAATGCAGCATTTCTTTTTCCAATAATCAAAGTTTTGAGGGTCAATTATTTTCTTCTCTGTCCTTTAAAGGCAGAGGTTAAGAGACATGTTTTCTTTCACCTGTAAAATATTGTTGTGCCAGTGAGTTATCCCAGGGGCTCACAGATATTCCTTCTGCTTTGAGTGTTCTCCATCTGAAAGGCTTTCACTCATTAAGCCTTGGATCACAGATGAGTTGTCACAATGGGTGGAAGTCTAGTTTTCTGCAGAGGATTCATTGAACAAATATCAGGGCTGTTATTTTAGGGAACATTTAGCTTTGGGGTTTTTTCCTCCCTTTCTACATGGCTTCAGTTATTGCAAACTTTATCCAACTTTTTTTTTTTTTAATTTTTTTTTGGCAATTGTAGAAAATACTGAATTTAGTCCAATGGAGATGGAAGCTAGCATTTGTGTGTAGGGCAGCTAGGTGGCACCATATTGCATAGAGCAATGGGGAAGATTCATTTTTTGGGGGGTAAATCCAGCCTCAGACATTTACCAGTTGTGTGACCCTGGCCAAGTCACTTAATCCTGCCTCAATTTCCTTAGCTGTAAAATGAGCTGCAAAAGGAAATGGAAAAACAACTCCAGAATCTTTGCCAAGAAACGTGGTCATGAAGAGTCAGACACGACTGAACTGAAGCATTTTTGTAGCATTTTGAGGTTTGCAAAATGCTTTGCTGATAGGAAGATTTAAACTCAGGTTTTCCTGACTCCAGGCCCAGTCTTCTATCCAGTTTGTTACCCATTGTCTAATGAAAGCAATACAACTTCCCTGATCTCCAATGAAAACTAAAGCAAACACTTTACTTTTTAAAATTTCAATAGTAGTTTATTTTTCCAAATACATGCAAAGACAGTTTTCTATATCCATCTTCAGAGCAAACACTTTAGTTGAAGGTATTAATGTCTCTTTTCAGTTTTTAATGATTTATAATTATACATGTAAACATACATCACATTTCTGACTTTTGCTTCTTCCTATCCTTTACCTCTAGGCAATAACATATGACATTGACCACCTTCCTTTGCATCCATCTTGGGAATCATTGAAATTGGAAAGAACCTTACTGTCCATCTAGTTCAGTCTACCCTATACTGATCCAGAGCCTTCCCCACAATATATCTTACAAGTGTTCATTCAGCCTTTGCCTGAAGAGTATTAGTGAGAAATCACCATCTTGGGGACACCATGAAGCTAATGGGAAGTTAATTTTAATTTAATTTTGATTGTAGTTCTGCCCTTTGGGGCCAAGCTGAACAAATCTTTTTTTTCCCCTCAATGTTTATTTTATTTTTCCAAATACATGTAAAGATAGTTTTCAACATTAATTTTTGTAAGACTTTATGTTCCAAATTTTTCTCCCTCCCTCTCTTACCTCTCCCTCCCCAAGACAGCAAGCAATAAATATATACAATCCTTTTAAACATATTTCCATAATTATCATGCTGTGCAAGAAAGATCAGATCAGAAGGGAAAAACTATGAAAGAAAAAACAAACAAACAAAAAGATGAAAATACTCTTCTTTAATCCACATTTAGTCTCCATAGTTCTCTCTCTGGATAAGGATGACATTTTCCATCCCAAATCTGTTGTATTTGTTTTGAATCATCCCATTGTTGAGAAGAAGGCAGAACAAATCTAATCTCTATTCCAAGGGAACAGGTCTTTAAATGCTTGAAGATAGCAATACTTCTATGCTCTCACTCCCCCAAACCCATTCTTCGCTGGGTTTCAACAATCCCCAGTTTTTTCATATAATTCCCACAAAGTGGTGTCTTTTTTTTTTTTTTTTTGCTTTTTGCTGAGGCAATTGGGGTTAAGTGACTTGTCCAGGGTCACACAGCTAGAAAGTGTTAAGTGTCTGAGACCAGATTTGAACTCAGGTCCTCCTGACTTCAGGGCTGGTGCTCTATCCACTGCGCCACTTAGCTGCCCCCAAAGTGGTGTCTTAAGGCCTTTGTTGTCCTACTCTAGATTCTTTCAATTTTACCAAGGTCTTTTTTAAAACAATGTGATACACTAAACTGAATATTTTAAATATGGTATGATCTGGGTAGAGTATAAAAGGACTATTAATAACATTCATTATAAAGTTGAAGTGGTTGTTCAGTTGTGTCCAAACTCTTCATGACCCCATTGGGTTTTCTTGATAGAGACACTGGAATGGTTTGCCATTTCCTTCTCCAACTCATTTTACAGATGAGGAAATTGAGGCAGACCGAGTGACATGATTTCTCAGGGTGACACAGCTAGTATGTATCTGAGATTTGATTTATATAAGGTCTTCTTGATTCTAGGCTCAGTGCTCTATGTCCCGAAGCACCTAGCTGCCCCACTAATCTTGCCGCTGGACACAGATGGATCTGGAGGAGAGAGTGAAGCTGGCAACTTTGCTTATCTCTCTCTTACTTAAATGTCGTAGCATCAGCTCCCTGATGTGATGGTCTTCTTTGAGAAGGAAGGACGAGCAACAACAACAAAAAATAATAATTAATGATAATTACAAATAACTAATAAAGAAATAATTAAATTACTAATGTTAATAATATAATACATATATGACAAACAAACATGATAAACTACTACTAATGGGCTATATACTAATATATTAGTAACAACAATAGTTGTTAGTAACAATAATATTAGTAACAACTTTAAGTAGCTAGTACTTATATAGTATGTTAAGGTTTGTGAAGTGCTTTACACATATTTTATCCTTCAACTCCAAGAGGTATATGCTATTATCCCCATTTTATAGATGAGGAAACTAAGGCAGACAGAAATTGTATATGACATAAGAGTTGCTTAGCTGTTGAGTGTCTGAGGTCATATTTGAATTAAGTCTTCTTGGTTCCAAGTTCAGCACCCTGGCTACTGTGCCACCTGGACCCTCTGCTTCTCAATGTAATCTAAAATTCATTAGATTTGCCGTCTGCCATGTTGCCTTTTGATCTCTAGGAACTTTTTGGTCATAGGATTATAGACTGAAGCTAGAAAGCCCTCAGACGCCATTTCTTCAACTTCCTCACTTTATATAGTTAAGGAAACGAAGCTTGGGAAGGTTGTAACTCATGCCCTCTAGTTCCCAAACCAAAGCTCTTTCCATGTTCTATGCTGTCTTCCCCCCAGTCTTTTCATCTTTTTCAGACAACCTGCTGCCTAGCCCGGCCCTTTCCACTGGGGAGTTTATTTTTGGAATGCATGTGGAAGGCTTTATACAGATCCCGTGCAGTTTCATGTTTTGGCCCAGTGATCTATCTGTCCAAATACTTAGGTCTGGGTCAGTTATGCAAACCTGATTTCCCTTCCTCGCTTTGTGTTATAAGCAAATTGGATCCCAAGGCTCTTTTTTCTGTCTGAGACTTTGATAAAACTGTCAAACAGCCCAGGGCCAGGTCCAAATCCCCTGGCATTTCACTAGAGATGTCCTTCTGAATGGACATCAAACCATTATTGACTTTGGATCTAGCCAATCAATTCTGTTATCATTGGTGGAACTATTATCTAGAGCAGTGATGTCAAACTCAGAAAGAAAGTCAACCACTAAATGTATATACAAGGTTACCTGTGGGAGCAAATTGTCTTAGAAAACCACATCGAAAACTACCTCTTCCCTTCCACATTATCTGTGTCTTCTTGTATTTTCATTTATTTTGTTAGATATTTCCCAATTATATTTTAATCTAGTTCAGGAGGTCCCTCTTGTTTACTCTTCTTTAACATATCTATCCACTTTGACTAAGAAAAATGGGAGAGATTGTTGAATGCTTGGATAAAGTCTAGTCAAATGATATTCACTGCATTCTCCTGATCTAGCAGTTCAGTGACCCTGTCAAAAGAAAACTGAAGGGGGGGCAGCTAGGTGGCACAGTGGATAGAGCACCAGCCCTGAAGTCAGGAGGATCTGAGTTCAAAATCTGGTCTTAGACACTTCTTAGCTGTGCGACCCTGGGCAAGTCACTTAACTTCAATTGCCTCAGCAAAAAGCAAAAAAAAAAAAAAAAAAAAAAAAAAAAGAGTGAGAGAGAGAGAAACAAACAAACAAAACAACAACAAAAAACTGCAGTTAGTCTGGAATGACCTGTTTTTGTCAGTCTTTTTTTCTAGATGACCACTAATGAAATCTTTTTCCCCCTGAGGCAATTGGGATTAAGTGACTTGCCCAGGGTCACACAGTTAGGAAGTGTTAAGTGTCTGAGGACAGATTTGAACTCAGGTCCTCCTGACTTCAGGACAGGTGCTCTATCCACTGCACCAGTTAGCATGAAATTTTTTAATAGTACATTTTAGAATTTTGCCAGGAACAGAAGCCAATCTAATTGTTTTAGGGTTGCTGACTATATTTCTATTTTGAAAATTGGGATTTTTTCTTTTCTCTAGAATTGTACCATCTTGCCTGTTGGACACAGTCTTTCACAGGTAATGAAAGACTCAGGATCCATATCTGTCAGACCTCCTGTTCTTTAAGTACTCTGGAGTACATTTTCTGGATCTGATAAATAGAATTTATCAAGGTAGCCAGGTGCTTTTTTTACTTTTTCCCTGACAATTTAAAGTCACAATTCCTATTAGCCATTTTTTGGTTCTGTCCTGTGTAATCCAAAGGCTATGCTCCTTGGCACATTAAAATGGGGCAAAATAGGAGTTGAGAAGTTTTGCTTCCTCTCAACTTTCCCAGGGAGATTTCTTTTTTTTTTTTTAAATTTCCCTAGTATCAACTACAAAGGGAAATAATGATAACGAATAAAAGAATAGGAATGGAGTTCTTTAAACTTTCAATTCACTTTCACTGATATAATTATCTAAATAGCTGTTTAAAAATAGGTCTTTCTGCCCCAGAAATTAGGGGCATCTGGAGGGCCATAGCTGGAACTAGTACCTGTGTGACCCCACTTCCTCCTCTTCCCCTTCCCCTTCCCTTCTATGGGGTAGACCCATTCTAAGGACTCCAGGTTTTACCATCAGCATTGTAGCTGTAGCAGTGGAGTCTCCAGGCCTTTTCCTCCATCCTGCAGTTCAGTGCTCCTACATTTATGGTTTTCCTAATTAGCTTGGATTCTCTGAAAGCAGGATCTCTCTTGTGTCTCTTAGTATGTAGTAAATGCTGATAGTATAATAAAAGGCATAAAATAAATATCTAATAAATGCCACTTCTTTCCCTTTTTCTCTGTTTTTCTCCTTCCTCACTTCCTTTATTCCTCTCGTTCTTCTTCCCTCCCTCCCTCCTTTTCTTCCTTCATTCTTTCTTCCCTCCCTTCCCCTCTCCTTTCTTTCCCTCCCCTCCCTTTTTTTCCTCCCTTCCCCTTCCTTTTTTTCCTCTTCCCTCCCCTCCCCTCCCTTTTACTTCTGTTCCCCATGAATGATTATGAGACTATTATAGGAGACAGAGGAAAAAAAAAACCTTTCAGTGCATATAAGTTCACAGATTTAAGACTATAAAGAACCTCAAAGGCTATCCCATTCTCCCCCTCACTTTAAAGCTGAGGAATCTGAAAGGGAGATGAAATTATTTGCCCAAAAGATATATAGATAGTAGGTACCTGAGTCAGGCAGCAGGGTGGCACAGTGGCCAGGGCACAGGGCTTGGAATCAAGGAGACTCCCCTTCATGAACTCAAATTCACTCACAGACACGTATTGGCTGTGTGACCCTGGGCAAGTCACTTAACCCTGTTTGCTTCAGTGTCTCATCTGTAAAATGAGCGGGAGAGGGACATGGCCAACCACTCCAGTGCATCTGCCAAGAAAATCCCAAAGAGTAGGACATGACTGAATGACTTCTGACTCTAGAACTTAGTACTCTTTCCATGGCACTGAAAATAGAAAACATAAAAAATAAACGAGCATTTCTCCAAAGATCCAAGAACTTATCGTTGGTGTGTACAAAACTCTATCCAAGCCAAGGTCACGGACTTCCAGAAAAGTGGCTAGAACCTCTCCTAATGAATTGAAGGAAATTTGCAGTGAGGAAAAATACACCCATCTGAAAAGAAACTCCGTTCACAAGGTCAGCCCAGCCCAAAACAACACCAGGGAATGGGAACGTCTTTCCCTGAACAATACCAATCTTCAGCCCATGGCAGGCCGACTCATTAATTTTTAGAATGCACCAATGTTCACACCTATTTTCGTCTTCATAATTCTATGGGAATCTTGGGGGAAAAATGCTGGAACAATTACAAGTCCCTGAAATCTTGACTCGGTCTTTTTGTATGATTGCTGCAGGATGTGGGGTATATTTCTTTTTCAGTGTTGCAATGATTGATTGATCCTCCAAATGTCTGTCCAACTGATTACTCAGAAAGCAGTGAAAAGCAAACCCATTATTTCGTTCACACAGGTCCTTGAGAAAGGCAGGCGGCGGTCTTATTTTAACATTAAAAAGTAGCAAATGCTCTCTTAAACTCCCACAAGCCATAATGATGATTATTCAGATTTCCATATAGCTTTGAGATTTGCAGAACACCTTCCCCACCAAGGCCCTGTGAAAAAAAGAAGTCCTTGGATTCTTCTGGCCATTTTTCTAGATGGGATTTCAGAGTGAGAAGGTTGGATTGGGTGACCCCTGAAGTCCCTTCTGACTAAATCAGTGGTCCTTCGGGACCTCAGAGATCATCATCTGTTTCAACTCTATTATTTTATAGGTGAGAAAAGTGAATCCTAGAGAGGAGATGACTTGCTGTGTGTCATGAGTAAGAGAAATGAGACCTGAACCCAGATCCTTTGACTGAATTAATCCAGTGTTCTTTCTACTGAGACTCAGAATGAGTTGGCTGTGCTTGCACAGTTCATAAGTGCCAAAGCTGGATAGGGGAATTATATATGTGTGTGTATAAATTTATAAATATATAAATATATTTATTTACACATGTACCTACCTACACACATGGACACATGTATTATACATACACATATATACACATACACATAAATATAATACATATATATGTGTGTTTTGTATATACATGTATATATACATTTTATTAATTCATTCAACTATATATAAAAATATATGTAAGTATATATACATTTTATTAATTCATTCAACTACATATATAAATATATATATAAGTATATATAGATTTTATTCATTCAACTATATATATATATATATATATATATATATATATATATACATAAATTTCCTACCATGTACAAGGCACTGGGGATCTAAAACTCAAATTAAACAATACTTGCTCTCTGATAGTTTACATTTGTGGTTAGGGGATTGATCAGTTGAGTTTTTCCAATTTACTTGATGGAATGACAGTTTATAAGGGGCAGGTAACAGAGATAGAGAGATGTAAGCTTTACTAGCAGGGAATGCAAGCCATTTAAAAGTCTGAGAGGTGAATCTCAATGCATTTATTAACAATCTTTTACATTTTATAATTTTACAAGATGAATTAGGTCTCCTTGCTATATGCACACAGATAGATAAAAACAAAATATAATACCACCTCTGGGCTGTTCTTCCAACTTGAAGGAAGGATAGGGTCCCTAGAGAGTAGCTGCTACTACTGGTTCAAAGATTAATCGTGTGGGTAGCTATTATTGTTGCTCATGAACCCCACCAATATGTTTCACATTGACAATCAGCTAATAGGTTTAATTAACACTTAACTATGGCATTTATTCTGATGGTATAACAAGAACAGTCCACAAAACAGTCTTCTCATGAAGTTGGGGGAACTCTCCCACAAATACATACAGTATCCACGGGAAGACTGGGCTCAGAGTACAGTGGTCAGTGAAGGACACATGTTAGATGCATATGTGGCAAAGATAATCCACAGCTCTTAGTACTATAGGTTCTAAAAGCCTTTTCTTTCTTTGTAGGGTACTTATTGGCTGCATGGAAGTTTCTCAGCTGGCCTGCCGGGTCTTTTCCTTTCCAGAGTCTGACTCCTGATTGCCCGCCATCATATGTCTTGAAGATGCTTCCTCCCTCAGGTTATTGTGTCTATGGTCCTTAGGGTAAGACATCTTCTTTTAGTGTCATTTCCATCACACAATCATATCCATTTGTGATATCGAACCAGGGGAACTAATGAGGTCATAGGGAGAATTTATAGAGAGAAAAGAACTGAGAACAGAGGTTTGGGGATGGAGTACTGGTCAAAGGGACTGAGAAGAAGTGGTCAGACAGGTAGGAGAACCAGAGAGAGGACTGTTTTGAAAACTGAGAGAATACGGCATCTGGGACGGGTGGAGGGGCCAGTAGTGGACAATGCTGCAGAGGGGCTGAGAAGAGCAGCAGAAAGCTGAAGGAAAAGCCTGGGAGGTAGCATTTACTTTTTGCTGAGGCAATTAGGGTTAAGTGACTTGCCCAGGGTCACACAGCTAGGGAATGTTAAGTGTGTGAGACCAGATTTGAACTCAGATCCTCCTGACTTCAGGGCTGGTGCTCTATCCACTGTGCCATCCAGCTGCCTCAGGGATGTAGCATTTACAAGATTATTAGTTATCTACAGAGAACAATTTCAGTTGAATGATAAGGTCAGAAACCAGAATGGAATGAGTTAAGAAATGATCATAATAACTCTCCCAGTCTGGAGTCTAAGTATTTATTATGAGTATGATCTAAAGGGGCTAGCTTAAAAAAATTGCCATATATTAATTTAAAGTTCCATTACAGTTAGGTATGGTGAACTCTTGTGGGAGAATCCCAAAATAAATTTGACTTCAAAACTTCTGAGTTGCCAAGTAATCTGAAGAAAACCCAGCTTTATCTGAAGAGGTCAGAGAGGAACAATGAAGGGTTAGGGATGTTTCCTAATGGCCTCAAATACAAAGGCCACAGTGACCTCTAGAGAAATCCATTTAGTCCTCATGAATTTAGTCGATTGGTGGATGAGATCCAGGGTGGATGTATATTGCGGCAAAGATTTTCTTTTCTTTTTAAAATAGTATTTTATTTTTCCAAATACATGCAAAGATAATTTTCAGCATTCACCTTTGTAAAACCTTGTGAATTTTTTCTCCCCCTCATACAGCAGGCAAATTGACATAGGTTAAACATGTGCAATTCTTCTAAACATATTTCCATATTCATCATACTGTACATGAAAAATCAGATCAAAAGGGGAAAAATGAGAAAAAACCAACCAGTAAGCAAAGAACAGCAATTAAAAAGATGAAAATGCTATTGATTCACAGTCTATCTCCATAATTCTCTCTCTGAATGTGGATGGCACTTTTCATCACAAATCTATTGGATTTGAAGCAAGAATTTTCTTGTCAATTTTGTCATGAAATGAAAAGATTCAAGATTTTGGTGCAAGTTGGGACTTTTTAGTTTTAGAGACTGTCTCCCACCAAAAGTATGAACATAATGGCAATCCCCAGAGCTGGCTCCAATGATAAAGATTCCCATGTAGAAAGATCCTCAATACAAGAGAAATATTTAACAAAAAATTCTGAGTGAGACCTAAGAGCCAAAGAAATCTAACAAGAATTCCCCTAATATTGATCCTGGTCCATGTGGGGCCAGAGCCATGAATATCTTTATTTGTATTTACTTCTCTCTGTAAGCCTGGTTTCTTCTCACAGAAAGTAAGCTTTTTGAGATGGGGGGACTGCTTTCCTTTTTTTGTCTGTGTATCCCTAACACCTGGCTTGGGGAATGGAATCAAATTGAGTTGAACTGTAGGAGTAGACAAAACTACGTAACAGGAAATAATGAATGTTCATATATCACTGATTCCTCTCTGTCTACAAGAAAATATAGTACAGGAAAAAGAACACTGAGTGTCAGGGGTGATCTGGGTTCAAGTTCTCCTTACTAGTTGGGTAACCAGAATGAGTCCCTCTCAGTCCTAAAATGAAGCTACTAAAACCTTTAGTTCTTGTTGCACAGCATTTGTTGTGAGAATTGAATGAGATTTTGTATGCAAAGTACTTGGTAAAACTGGAAGTACAATGTAAATATTAGCTGCTGTTATTATGAATCTTGCTTTTTTTTTTTTTTACTTTCTCCAATTAAAATTGTGGATTAATGGGCAGTCAGAAGAAGTTGGGTTTCCAAGTACAGTACTACAAATATATGAAAAAACTTGACCCACTAGCTGTATGGTTTTGGGCAAGTGACTTGACTTTTCTGTGTCTGTTTTCTCATCTGTAAAATGAGATTAAAAATACCTGCTGTTCCATGATTGGATCAGATGAGATAGTATATATAATGTGCTTTGCAAACTTAAAGCATTATAGAAAGGTTTGTCATTATTGTTATTGTTCTCATCATCATCTCTTCATGGTAGTTCTCTTAATGAGTTTATCTTGCAAAGCTGAGGAGGTTGAACTACTTAATCTAATAGGTATTTTCTGATTTTAAATTTCTAAGGTTTCTCCCAGCTCTGACGTTCCATGTTCTAAAATGCCTCCCAGCTCTGAGGTTCCATGTTCCAAGATCCCTCCCAGTTCTGACATTCCATGTTCTAAGATCCCTCCCAGCTCTGACATTCCATGTTCTAAGATCCCTCCCAGCTCTGAGGTTCCATGTTCCAAGGTCCCCTCCAGCTCTGACATTCTATGTTCTAACATCCCTCCCAGCTCTGACATTCCCTGTTCTAAGGTCTGTTCTAAGGTCCCTCCTACCTGTGACATTCTCTGTTCTAAGGTCCCTCCCAGTTCTGACATTCCCTGTTCTAAGGTCCCTCTCAGCTCTGACATTCCATGTTCTAAGATCCCTTCTAGTTCTGATATTCTATGTTCTAAAATGCCTCCCAATTCTGACATTCCATGTTCTAAGGTCCCTCCCAGCTCTGATGTTCCATGTTCTAAGATCCCTTCCAGCTCTGACGTTCCATGATCTAAAGCTACTTCTTTCTCTAAGAAGAATTTTTTTCTAAGAAGATCAGACCTGTGATTTCATCAGTGCAGGGAATTTCTAATATGAAAATGATTAACCTGGCTGCAACTTTCTGTCACGAAGAAATGACTAGGGCAATGCACATTGAGTGACCATACACTGAATTATTTATGTGTCCAAGGTGGGAACTGAGTCCAGAAGACTTCCTGTCTTCAAGGCTGATCTCTATCCACTATACCATCCTAACTCACCTCTAATATTTTAGTTTTTATAAAGTTCTAAGGGCCAGAAAGATGTCGTAGGAAGCAAAGGCTTGGGAGAGCCCAGTTCAGATCTCCCCTGTGACACATCCCAGGTATATAGTCCTGGGCCAATTACCTAGTTGCTCTATATTTCAGTTAATTTATCCACAAAATGGAAAAGATGATGCTCACAACCTACCTCCCAGGGTGGTTGCTGGGTACACACACGATCGAAGCTCTTATCATCATTACTCTTACTAAAATCCCTTCCAGTTTTAACGTTCTGTGACTTGACTGACTTGGGGCCAGTCCAGAGGGCTGACTTCATTTTATTGGCGTTCTGTTCTCCTCAGCCAGGACAACTGTGTGCCCAGACCCAGAAAGCTGGGAGCGGAAATTCTTTGACTCCCGCCAAAGCTATGGGCAAGGAGAAAAGGAGCCGCTTCACAGCGTGCTGTCAGAAATGTGGGCACAGGCTGCCATGCTTGTTTTTCTAAAATAACAGAGATAACACAAACAATGGACTTTCTGGCTTCTTGTGCTCTCCTTATCTCTTTTTCCCTTTGCAAGTTTAAGACATCGTGTTCTCTAGGACAGCCCCTCCAAAGAGTTGTTGCACATTCTGCCCCCCTGCTGCCCCTAGAGAACCACCTAATCTATCTGATATTCTGGCAGGAAGGGAGGGTGGCAGATTCTTTCCAGGGGGTGTGGCAATTTCCTACTCCTGGCCCTTCACTGCCCATTTTTAGGGCACGCCCTTGCCAGGAGAACCTTACTTCAGTATGGCTTTTCAGCCCCGTACCAGCTCTGGACATCAGCAAATGCCCGTATCTCTTCCTTTTCCTCTTCTACCCAGTGATCTGGGGCTGATGTGGCAAGTTGGGCAATCTTAGGCTATAGAAATTTACAGGGCTCAGATAAGAAACCCAGTATAGTTCAGGGCATGTTTTCTCTCTCTTACACCCCTTCCCCCCCATCTTTTAATATATATCATGAACTTGGAGAACCTATATCAGATGGCTTGCTGTCTTGGGGAATGGAGAGGGAAAGGAGAAAGGGAGAAAAAAAATCTGAAAATCAAAAATCTTACAAAAATGAATGTTAAATACTATCTTTACCTGTAATTGGGAAAATAAAATGCTAATGAATTAAAAAATAATAATATTACATGGACCCTTTGGACAGTCTGGCAAAATCTATATCAGATGGCTTGCTGTCTTGGGGAAAAGGGAGGGAAGGGAGGAAGGGAGAAAAAAAATCTGAAAATCAAAAATCTTACAAAAATGAATGTTAAATACTATCTTTACCTGTAATTGGGAAAAAAAATTACTACTGAATTAAAAAAAATAAGATTACATGGACCCTTTGGGCAATCTGGCAAAACCTATAGGTCCCTTCTTAGAATAATATTTTAAGTATATGAAATTAAATAAGATTAGAAAGAAAACCAATTATAATAAAATAGTCATTAAAATATAGTTTTTGAAAGTTTACAGATCACTCATTAAAATATCCTGGACTAAGAGCCAGGAAAATGTGAATTAAAATCCCTCTTTAGCCATGTAATAGCTATGGGACTTTAAGCAAGTACATTAATCTGTAAAACAAAAAAGTTGTATTCAAAGGTCTCCAATATCTCTTCTAGATTTTTCAAGAGAAAAAAGATATGATTGTCAAGGTTTCTAAAAGTGACTTCCCTTCATCTTGTTCCTTTTATCAGTGGCAAGCAGTGGGGTTAAATGAACAATCTGATGTCCTTCCTATAAAGATATAGTTTCTCCTTCTCCTTTTTTTCATCAGCCTGGGCTGTTGTCCCAAGATAACTTTTAGGGACAGCAAAGTGTCTTGTTTCCCTGAGGATGGGGACAGGAATAATGAATACATTGGGGCTGAATTTACAAGCCTGAGCCTGGAAGGACCCTTCCTGCCCAGTGGGGTTATGGGGTGGGGGTAGCAGTAGAAGCTGGGCCTTCTAGGAAATGTCCCCCAGGATCAAGGCTTTGTGTCAGAGGAAGAGGTAAAACCGGGATGGGATTTTCACAGTCATTTTCATAATCACCATCCTGTCTCCCCCAAAACAACAACAAAATAGCGATCCCTCTTTGAAATGTGGGCTTATTTGACCACTTTTTTGGATTCCTAATTCTTCATCAAGTCTTAACTGTTTTTCTTGTCACTTCCATTTTGAGGGAAGAGTGATCCATACACCATATTAAGTGCCTGTCTCACTGAAGGATTGTTTTTTTTATTCATTCATTTATGAAATCATCCCCTGTGGCTCAGTTCCAGACTATCCCTAAATTATTGCTCCGTCATTTCTCACAGAATCCTAAAGGAAATCCTCTGAGAATTTCTCTTGGAAAGGACACTGGAAGGAGAGAACCGAGATGTGGATTCTGATCCTTCTTCTGCTGGGCCCTAATTTCCTGACCCTGGGCAGGCTGTAATCTCTCAAGTCTTCATTTGTGCATCTACAAAATGAGGAGATTGGGTTATATAATCTCTAAACTCCATTTCATCTAGTTGGACTTGAAGTCAAGAAGCCTGGATTCAAATCCATTCTCAGACACTTACCACTGGGCAAATCATTTAGCGGCTCAGTATTTCAGATTCCTCATCTTTAAAAAAAGAGACCAATAATAGTATCTACCTTGTAGGATTTTATAAGGATAAAATGAGATTACATCTGCAATATGCTTTGCCAACCAGAAAGCCCTAGAGAAATGTTGACTATTATTACTCCGGATCTCTGATTCTATGTATAGTAAGTAGGGGGAATCCTCATACTTGTCCATCCTGGTGGAT
Organism: Myrmecobius fasciatus; assembly: GCA_023553655.1. Lineage (NCBI taxonomy): Eukaryota > Metazoa > Chordata > Mammalia > Dasyuromorphia > Myrmecobiidae > Myrmecobius > Myrmecobius fasciatus. The sequence goes on along the minus strand of JAJPUD010003394.1, from coordinate 179,808 downwards.
TCTACAGAACATATATAGGTATTGAATGAATAATTTAATGGAAAAAAAACCTTTTTTTTCGTTATGTTTTCTTACACAACAGAGGCAGCTAGGTGGTTCAGTGGATTGAAAGCTATCTTGGAGTCAGGAAGATCTGATTTGAAATCCAGTCTGATATTACTAGCTGTATGGCCTTGGATATGTCATTCAAATTTTATGTGCCTTGGAGGCAGCTATTAGACAGAACATTGGGGCAGGAGGTAGGAAGGCCCGAATTCAAATCCAGTCTTAGACACTAACTGTGTGACTGAGTAAATTATTTAACTTCTTTCTGCCTTAATCCACCGAGAATCAAACGTCAAACCATTCTGGTGTCTGTTAAGCAAATCCCACGGACGGTATCGATGGGATGTGGTCCAGGGTCACCATGAATCAAACACAACAGTATGACTGAATAACAACAACAATGTACAAAACCAAGTTAATGCTGGGGATACAAATAGAAAAGTAAGAGAATCCTTGCTCCCAAGGAACTCACATTGAAGGGGGAGAGAAGATATATGTGGAGATTTCTGCTGCCAGTCAGATGGACTCCTTGCAGCAACAGAACAGTTAGAATGCCTCTTCTATAATGACAAAATCAGGTTTCTTTCTGATTTTGAACCATTTTCCTTTTTTGGTCCTAGTCTCCTAGGTGGAACTTTGGGGGTCTGCTTCTGGCCATGCATGAATGAGAGACTTATGTCCTATTTAATGAAGAAGAGCCCTCTGATTGGTTGTTAAACCAAAAGAACTGAAAACTTGGCGGATATTCAATAGAGACCCCTGGTTCTTCTCCTTTATGGGTGTGAGTAAGGTAGGACAACTTTGAACAGCCTCCTCAGCCCCTGGTGGGGAAAATATGTCTCTCATTCAGAATTAGTTCTGAGCACATGGCTGGCCCAGTACACTTTTGTGTGTGTTCTTCCTGATCTTAGTAAGTTGTCCAGGGGGTGACCTCCAGGGCATATTAAGGTCTGAGGTCTGCAAGGTCTGGCAATATCCATTGATGTGACAGCAGCAGATGGCTAAATAACTGTCTGCATTGGGCTTAGAAAACTATTCCTCCTAGCTGTGTGATCCTGGGCAAATCACTTAACCCCAATTGCCTCAGCAAAAAAAACAAAAAACAAAAAAACTATCCCAAGGACCCCAAACCTCAGGAAACACAATGCCTTATGGGAGAGAGGGATATTGGCTATGGGTTCAATCAACCAATCAATTACTCAATATTTATTAAGTATCTACTCTGTGTCAGGTGCTCCTAAAAAAATGTCACAGATCCTGGGAGGAGAGAAAGATGGAAGATGGGGATGTGGAAGGTATGTTATATCTATTCTAATCTGAAGAATTCAGATTCATTTTTTCATCCCTCTCCTTTCTGCTTTGATGTTACTTGACTCTGGCTACACAAAGAAAGTTGTGTGACCCTGGGCAAGTCACTTAACCCCAATTGCCTCAGCAAAAAAATAAAATAAAAAAAAAGAAAAATAATTTAGCAGCTCTTTTTGTGGTGGCTAAGAAGTGGAAATGAAAGGGATGCCCATCAGTTGAGGAATAGCTAAACAAAATGTGGTATATGATTGAGATAGAATAATATCGTTATATATGTGTTATATATAAGAAATGACAAGCAGGATGATTTCAGAAAAACCTGGAAAGATATGAACTAATGAAGAGTGAAGTGAACGGAACCAGGAAGATGTTGTATACAGTACTAGCAATATTTTTTGATGAAGAATTGTGAATGATTTAGCTATCCTCAAAAATACAATGATCTAAGACAATCCTCAAGGACTCATGATAAACATACTATCCACTTCCAGAGAAAAAACTGATACTGATTGAATACAGACTAAGGCACACAATTTTTAACTTTATTTTATTTTTCTTTTATCAGAGTATTCTTTTTTTTTTTTTTTTTGCCAAGGCAGTTAGGATTAAATGACTTACCCAGTATTACACAACCAGGAAGTATTAAGTGTCTGAGGTCATATTTGAACTCAAGTCCTCCTGATTCAGGGCTAGTGCTCTATCCATTACACCAACTAGCTGCCCCTGTTGGAGTATTCCTATACAAAATAACTAATATGTAAATGTTTTATATAATAACAAAAAAAGTGATTTTTGAAATTCATTTCTCCCCCTTTTTCCTTTTTTTATTGCAGAAGAAGAGATTTATATGGAGAATTCACAAAAGAAATTACTTAGCTCTCTTTTAAAAAATTAGTTCATTGTTTTTCTATTTATAGCCATCATATTTTCTACCTATTCCATTTCAATGCCCTTAGCTTAACCCTTTTGGAAAATAGAATCCTTTAGAAAAATTGCCTCAAGTTGCTGTTGTTATTAAGAGGCAAACACCTCTGCTTAAACACTAATTTTATTGGAAGCAACACTGTAGGGCACACAAAAAAGAGGGAAAACAGAGAGACCACACTTTTGAGCTGAGTGGGGAGAGGAAGAAGGGAGGAAAGCAAAGTATTTTTTTACATTCTATTTTATAGTTAACAAATGACATTAAATTGGCTTTGCTCCACCCATTGCCCTTCCTCCCCCATACGGTTCATTCTGTGGCTATTGGGAAATGGTCAAATGAAATGTGAAGAGACTTGGAAGTCATGAACTTGAGATCAAATCTTTTTACTAGTTATGCTCTGGGACAATTATTTCATGTTTCTGAGCCTCAGTGTCCTGATCTGTAAAACTGGAGGTTTGGACCAGGTACTTCTTAAAATAGATCTCTGATCCAATAGTTGGGTTCATTTACTAGTTTTTACCCAACTTCTAAGTTGTGTGACCTTGACACATCTTCCTCATCTAAAATGTTGATGATAATGTTTGATTATCTCACTGTAATAATGTGTGTGTATCCCAAATAGACTCTCCTAGAAGTCCTCATCCTAGCTCCCACTCATAATGTCGAGTCAGTGAGCTTCAAGCTCACACTGGATGTCTGAACTTGGGGTACATCACCTTACTTTCAGCAAGGAACAAGCCTCCTAGACTAGAAGTTGAAGAACAATTGGTGGGCTGGCTGCCTTGGTAGAGGCAGTTTCCTCATCTGCAATTCCTTATGCCATTAAATTCATTGATCCTATAAAAAAAAAAACCCCGACAAAAAACCCAACAGAAACCCAAAGAATTTCCCAGGCCAGGAACTTTTCTGGTGTCATGGATTCCTTTTGTAGGCTGATGAAGCTGTGGACCCTTTCTCAGAATGGTGTTTCTAAAAATAAAAATTTATTTACAGAATATCAAATTATGTATAAAATCATGTATTTATAAAATAAAATGCATAGGCTTTAAAGGAGATCAATTATGTTGAAATAGTTATCAAAGTATTAAAAAAAAAAAAAAAAACAAGTTCCCAGAACTCAGGTTAAGAGTCCCTGTGATCAAAGCAAACTGATGCTATCATATTTAAGGGAGAATGTTTAATTTAGAGCCTTCGATGTTTTAAGGATCTGCAATTCTCCCAGTGAGGGTAGCTCTTCTAGGACTTTGTAAGAATTCATCTCCCTGCAATCAAAGTGGGGAGCAGCCTCTGAAATTAGCTGGGCTGGTCCTCATATCACACACACGTACACACACGTACACACACACACACACACACACACACACATACACTTGACCTTGAAGGAGCTGGGTGGTGCAGCAGTTAGAGCACTGGGTTGGAAACTAGAAAGACTTCTCTTCCTGAGTTCAAATGCCACCCTAGAAACTTCCTGGCTGTATGACCTGGACAAATCACTTCACTCTGCCTCAGTTTCCTCATCTGAAAATGAATTGGAGAAGGAAATGGCAAACCACTCCAGTATCTTTGCCAAGGAAACCCCAAATGGTATCATAGAAAGTCAGAAATGTTGAAACAACAAAAGAAAGAGCTTGGTGGCCCCTGAAATTGGGAAGCCCTGAGTTCAAATACATCAGATACGCCTAGCTGTGTGACCCTGAGGAGGTCTTTGAATCACTGTCTGCATCAGTTTCCTCAGCTGTAAAATGGGGATCTTAATAGAACCTACCTCTCAGAGGTATAGTGAGGATCATATATATATATATATATATATACATATATATATATATTTATATGTGTGTGTGTGTGTAGTGAGGATCATACACACACACACACACACACACACACACACACACACACACACACACATATATATAAAATGCTTAGTACAGTGCCTGGCACATAGTAGGCACTGTATGAATCCTCGCTTCTTTTCCTTTCCTTCTTTTCTTCCAGACTTCTGGTCCTGAGCCTCTCTGTAGTTAGCTCAGCTAGTCCCCAGAGGACAGACACGCTCCATCCCTCACTCGACCCCCTAACTGAGTGTATCCAGGACCTGTTAGAGACTGTCCCCCGCGAGCACAGCCCCAGAGAACCTGGGCTCACCTCCAAGCCCTGAGGAGCCACTAGGGGAGATTTTGCCGGAGGTTAACGATACAAGAGAACAAGTGATTTTCAAGCCCTTGAGAATTATTTATTTCTGTAATCCCACAATCCAGTTCAGCAAGTACTGGCACTGGGCGGCCTGCCAGGGCCACAGTGACAGAATGAAAACATATGGCATTTCCTACCTTTCCTGTGGTCTCCTGTTCTATTTTTCCCAGTCCGTGGCTGGGAGGCTTTAGAAACACCTGTTTTACATATGCAAACAATGTGCTTATTAGAAATCATCCTCCTTCACTAGAAGCTCCCATATCTAGAAAGCCCAGTACCACAGATTTAGAGCTGGAAGTGATCATAGAGGTTATCTGGCCTAAGCCCATTTTACAGATGAAGGGACTGAGGTCCAGAGAAGTAAAATGATTTACCCAATGTTACACAGACAGAGTCAGACTCTAAATCCAAGTCCCCTAACTCTAGATCTATTACTTCTTCCACCTGTGCTGTCATTTCCCTAATAAGAGCAGATATTTAGGTCATTCTTTTCACAAAGTGTTTTCCTCAGAAGAGTTTGATTATTCCTCTTGATCTGCAAAGAAACTAAAAGCTTTATTAGGAGTCACAGAGCAAGGATTTGAAATTGATTTGATTCATTCATTCGTTCATTCCCTCATTCATTCATCCATCCAATCACTTATTCAATGGACATTCATTAAATGCTTCCTGTGGGCCAGAAGCAGATATTAGGAGAAATACGATGTTTAGGCAAGTCACAGTTTCTGCCCTCATGTAGACTCATGGAGTCCAGTAGGGGAAAGCCAATGACTGGGAGGTGGATAATACATAACTAGAATGCACATCATCATGACTCCTTCCTCAGGCCCAATGCCCTTGCTCCTGCTCTAGCCCTAGGATCTGGCAGCCTAACTCTGGTCTTCACACTTTCCAATTCCATCCAGTCTTCCTCCTCTTCCTCTTCTTCCTCCTCTTCCTCTTCTTCTTCTTCCTCTTCTTCCTCTTCCTTGGGGTGTCTTGTTTTTGTCTCTTTCTCACCTCTCACCCCATTTGGGGTTTTCTTGGCAAAGAGACTGGAACAGTTTGCCATTTCCTTCTCCAGCTCATATCACAGGTGAGAAAACAGGTTAGAGGGAAGTGGCTTGCCCAGGGTCACCCAGCTAATAAGTGTCTTAAGGCTGGATTTGAACTCATATCTCCCTAATTCTAGACTCAGTGCTCTATTCACTGACCCTCCCAGTCGCCTAGGCTCTAGGCTTGGGGCTCTTTCCCCATTGCCCTTTCCAGTTGCCTTCTTCTTAATCAAAATTCCCACCTCCCCATCCCCTTCTTGTTCACATCCTTCTCCAGGGAATCTGTCGCCATCGCCTAGCACGACTGACCACCTTGCTTCTCTTCAGAGCATCTGCGAGCTCCAGCACAGCTGGCTTTTGGTGCAGGGCCCATTCGATCTGGTAAAGCCAGGAAACAGATGCATCCTCTTGTCCTTAACATGAATTGTTGGGGTTTCTTTATTCTATTTAATTTTTTTCTTTGGTTTCGCCACAGGCCAGATCTCTGTCTCAATCAGCACAGAGGAAAAAAGTAATTACCGAAGTATTAGCGTTATTATTATTTCCTGATATTGAGGGCTAGGCCCCTGACTTACATCCAGTCCTTTGGCTGGGTCTAGTCAGGACTTGGCTTCCTGGTAAAAAAAAAAAAAAGCCTAGGGGAGGAAAATCATCAAGTCTACACAGTCAAAAATAAAACGAAGTGGAGATTTACTTGAGAAATTGGAATTTGTGTCAGCAGGTCACTGAAAATTCAATCACTCAGTGGTTTGGGAAAGCCTAAATTCTATGTATTTGCTGTCAGCTCCAATTTAGGAAACCAATCAGCAAGCATTTATTAAGCACTTATTATATGCCTCGCTTTGTTCTAAGTGCAGGGAAACCAAATACATGTAGAAATAGAGGACTGGTCCATAAGGATATTATATTCATTACATATAAAGATATTATATTCATTATATATCTATATAAAGATATTATATTCATTATATATGGATATTATATTCATTATATATGGCTATTATATATATACATATTATATTATATATATGCATATATATATGTATATATATGTAGGTGAGGCAATTGGGGTTAAGGGACTTGACCATAGTTACCCAACTAGTGTTATAAGTGTCTGAGGCTGAATTTGAACTTAGCTCCTCCTGATTTCAGGGCTGGTGCTCTATCCATTATGCCATATAGCTGCTCCAAGATTATATTCTAACGAGGGAAGACAACACCTAAAAGAGAATTGAAAGGTGATGATGAGAATGGTGAGGAAGTCAGGAGTTGAGGCAAGAAAGGAGTAAGATTAGATGGGCTGGAGGGCCCTCCTTGGATGGAGGCTCAAGGAAAAGTCATTTAGTCTCAGAGGATGGGCCTTCTGGGGCGGAGGATATCCAAGGCAAATCATACCTAGTGTCTTGCTCTGCTTAAATCAACTCTAGACACGAAGATGATTACTTAATTAACTAGTTAATTAACCATCTAGGGAACAGGTAATGGGAAGAGGGTTAGATTTGGAAGACCTGGGTTCAAATCCCAGTTTTGCCATTTGGGTCCTTGTCCTTTACCTTTCTTTCTTTCTTTCTTTCTTTTTTTTTTTTTTTGGCTTTTTTGCTGAGGCAATTGAGGTTAAGTGACTTGCCCAGGGTCACACAGCTAAGAAGTATTAAGTGCCTGAGACCAAATTTGAACTCAGGTCCTCCTGACTTTAGGGCTGGTGCTCTATCCACTGCGTCACCTAGCTTCCCCATCCTTTACCTTTTTTCTTGTCTCAGTTTCCTAATCTATAAAATTAGTGGGTTGTACTTGAGGGTTTCACATTTAGTGTGATTCTGTGAGGGTCGTATACCATTTAATCACCAGCTGGCACTAGCCTCAGGCCACCAGGCCAGCAGTACCATCTGAGGGTATTCATGTGCTTGCTTCCCAGAGGCTTCCCATTGTCACTGCTCACCAGAGCACACCCTGTCAACTAACCCCTTAGATTACTTTCTGGTTTCCTGGTCCTGAGTGTAAGCTCTGATCTTTATTCAGTGTTAATCTAGGGGAGTAAAAATCAATATTGCTCTCAGTCATCAAAATTAGGAAAACCTTGATGGAACTCAATAGCTCTGAGATGCAATCCCATTGATGCTCTAGATTTCATATAATTTGTGCCTGGTAATTAATAAATAATTAATTTATATGATCTATTATTTTATATAAAAATTGCTAGAGTGGCAATTAATAAATGTCTGTTGAATTGGATTGACTTATTATTGTAAGTTGAGTCTGGAAGGAGGGAGCTGGAGCCAGTGTGGATAATGGGGCACAGACCTATGGAACCCACCAAAATCATAGCGTCCCCATGTTTCTTAGTCTAACTGGCCCCAGAACATCTTGGGGTTCTTTCCACCACATCCTTGACGACCATCCTGCCTCTGCTGTGCTTGGAAGGCTCACTGGGTCGGGGGGCCGCCCCAGACTGGTTCCAGCCTCAGGGGTGAGATGCCCTTCCTCAGACCCGGCTCCTCCCACCCCGTTCCTCCCCCTCCCCAGCGCCGACCGCTGACCTTCACTTCATTTTTGCCACCTTGCTTTTCAGGGGGTCATTTCTCTTTTCAAAGCAGAATTGAAATCTCACCTGGCCAGTCAGCTCTGCAACCGAAGCTTTCGTTTCCTTTTCGCTCGCTAGTGGAGGAAAGATGGAGGCCCAGGGCAACAGGGGGTCCCCGCGACTGCAGAGGATTGGGGTATCAGGGGACCTGCCGGAGCTGCGGGCGTCCCCACGGATCGCCGAGCCCCTCTTCCCACAGTCACCCGCGCGGGCTGAGGAGACCGTCGGGGGTCAGGGGGCGCTTCCCGGGGGAGACCCAGCCCCGGGGTCCCCTGTCTTCTCCAAACGGTTCGATGCACAGTTTGAAGAAACTAGAGTTGTTTTGTCTTGTTTGTCCTGGCCTGTGAAATGGGTTCAAATTCTGCCTCTGGCCCCGATTGTCTGTGGGAGCTCGAGCAGAGCATTGAACTTTTTTGGATCTTCCTTTTCTCACCTGTAAAATTAGGGATTTGGACCTGATGCTCTTCTGGCTTCTCGATCAATGATTCTGGGATCCCAAGACTTCCCAGAAGCTACTCGATCATTCTTCAGATATATAATAGTTGGAATTTTTTGTTTTGTTTTGGTTTGGTTTGGTTTTTTGGAGTATGGGGTGACCGAGATCCCCAGATCTAGCACAGAGAATCCCCTAGGTCGCCACAGATCCTGGCACGTGATGGGAGATTGTTCTATGACAGACTGACGTCCGCCCAACTGAAGCCTTCCCCAGTCTCTTACTTGTTAATAAACTTCTCTCCCTGCCCTTCTAGTCTTCTGACTGCTCTCCAGGAGCTGATCTGGGTCCTGAGAGTCCGTGTCAGTGCAACATTACCTCTGGGAGATCCTACTCAGCTGGATCCACAGAAAAGGGATCGTTGTAGTACTGAACACATCTGTGCTTCTGTTTTATCTCCCAAACCAGACTGTAAGCTCCATGAGGGCAAGGCTGCTGTCATAAACTGAACCCAAAACTCTGTAACTAGAAGATTTATAAATAGTGGAATTAGCACCAGCCCTGATGTCAGAAGGACCTGAGTTCAAAATCTGGTCTCAGACACTTAACGTAGCTGTGTGACCCTGGGCAAGTCATTTAACCCAAATTGCCTCAGGAAAAAAATTTGAATTGAATTAGAGTATGTCCCAGGGCATTCGGAGCCTATTTATATCCTGGATTGTTCTGGAGGGAGAATAACTCAGTGGGGAAGGGGAGGGGAGGAATAAGGATAATATAGCACCTACTATGTGTCAGGCCACTGTGCTAAGTGCTTTACAATAATTATCTCATTTGATTCTCACAACAATCCTGTAAGGTTGCAAGTGTTGTGATCCCTGTTTTGTTGTTAAAGCAATTGAGACCAAGAGACCTGTCCACAGGAGGTGTTTGAAGTTAGATCTCAGGAGTTCCTGATTCTGGGTCTGTTGGCTGACTCTCAATAAGAAAAAACCAGGAATGACAAGGCAATCCTTTTATTAGCCACTGAGAACTGAACACAAGCGACTCGGTGGCTCTTTAAAAGCAATCCATTTATTCTCTGCTGCTCTTTCCCCCCCTCTACCTGCCAAAGATTTTTTAAATTTCTCCCTGAAGGGGATTGGGACCCTTCTCCCCCCCTTAAGGAGGGGGGGAGAAGGGTAGGGAACCCAGCAGAAACGGTCATTTGTGAACACCTGTCAGATAAAGCACTCCCATGGGTCTGTTCCTGGGCCTTGGGACCCTGACTACTACTTCTGTTTGCTTTCCTGAATATAAATGACCAAAAAGCAATCTTGAGTGGCCGTGTGCGGCCTTGGAGGTAAGTCTGGTAAGATTGAGGGATCCCGGAATCTTTTGTTTCTTGTTCAGAGATGATTACTGTCCGAACGTGGTTCCTGCATTAGAGAGGATAACTAGCAATAGGGAGGTGAACTCAAGGTACTGGCCTGATTTTCTACAAGACCTGGGCCTGGAGGGAATTGTTTGGATAGTGTGGAAATGTGAATCATGTATTTATGTAAATATAATCATATTTATATACATTATATATATAATATACATTATGTATAATATATAATCATGTACTTATGTTATATATAATCATATTACACATGCAATAAACAACATCAATGTATGAAATATATTGGTGTATATAATATTTACATGTAATATACACATATAATATAAAGGTGCACGTAGATGGAATATGCACATGTATCACTGCATTTATGTTGATTGGTTGTTGTCTTTTGTTCTCGAAGAGGACCAAAATGATATTCCTGTGTTAGAGTCGAGTCACAGAGCGTCCAACTGTGGCTGATCAGACCAACACGAGCTCAGAATACTCTGCCCCAGGTTGGACACCAACAGTCCTTGTGGACATCTGGGGTGACTTCTCTAACTTTGCACATCTCACATTTCTTCTGAGCAAATTTAATTTTGTTCTGCTCACAGAGCACAGCACCTTCTCTGACGAGGGCACGTCATGCTGGACGGTCCTGTCCCAGTGTCTCCCTTGTCATATGATCAATTCTAAAACACGGAATCAAAGTCAGCTCCCACACAACTGGAAAAGGCTACAAGCCAAAACTAAAGTAGAGGGAGTGTTGGTACATGATTTTTGTTTGTGCAATTCAACTCCAAAACTGAGATGCAACAAGTATGGATCAATCTCTGCTGCTTGTGCTAGTTTTAGCCTAACAATTAACACCAAGAAAACACAGATCCTCTATCAGCCAGCACTACATCATCCACATATGGAATCATCAGTTATAGAAAATGGTGAAATATTGAACGTAAGTACTGGCAATATACTTTCCAGGGATGTACACATTGATAATGAGATTGTATATTTATTTATTTATTTATTTTTAAAAATTTTATTAAAACTTTTTATTTGCAAAACATATGTATGGGTAATTCTTCAACATTAACCCTTACATGGCTTTCTGTTACAGATTTTTTCCCCCAACTCCCCACCCTTCCCCTAGATGGCAGGATATCCACTGCATGTTAATTATGTTAAAATACTTGACAAATTGGATATATATATATGTATATATATTTCCACACTTATCATTGTTGTGCAAGAAAAATCGTATCTACAAGAAAAAAAATCAGAGAAAGGAAACACAATGCAAGCAAACCTCAATAGAGAACATGAAAATGTTATGTTGTGGTCCACATTTCACATTCCTCTCTCTGGGTGTATATGGCTTTCTTCAGTGAACAATTGGAACTGGTTTGAAACATTTCATTGTTGAAGAGAGCCATGTCCATCAGACTTGATCATTATATAGTATTGTTCTTGCTGTGAATAATGATCTCCTGGTTCTACTCATTTCACTCAGCATCAGCTCATGCAAGTCTCTCCAGGCCTCTCTGAAATCCTCCTGTTGGTCATTTCTTACAGAACAATAATATTCCATAACATTCATATACCATAATTTATTCAGCCATTCTCCAATTGATGGGCATCCCTTCAGTTTCCAGTTTCTGGCTACTACAAAAAGGGCTGCCACAAACATTCTTGCACATGTGGTTCCCTTTCCCTCCTCTAAGATCTCTTTGGGATACAAGCCCAGTAGAAACACTGCTGGGTCAAAGGGTATGCACAGTTTGATCACTTTTTGAGCATAGTTCTAAATTGCTCTCCAGAATGGTTGGATCCATTCACAGTTCCACTAACAATGTATCCGTGTCCCAGTTGAGATTGTATATTTATGTATCTGTGTAATATAATGCATGCAATATATAACATGTTACATGCATATGATCATACATCTGTTTAACAATCCCACAAACTACATCCTGCCTTAATATAGTTTGAGGTAGCTTGTACAACAGGTATTACCTTTTTGAGAGTGCATAATAGTAGTTAGAGTTACTGAATCTTGTTTAAACTGATGAGATCAGGTATGCAAGATCTATAAAGAAAGAGGAATAGTAGCATAGGTTTGATAAAGTCAAGGACCCAAACTACTGGGTTAAGGACACACAATTTGACAAACCCTGCTGGGAAATCTAGAAAGCAGTATAGGAAGTAAGCTTCATCTAACATCTCTCACATATATACCATAGTGAACAACATATAGATACAGGATCTACACATAAAAAATCCACAAATTCAGGAGCAAGAGAAACGATGCTATTTACAATTATCATGTAGAAAAGAGTTCTTGACCAAGCAAGGGATAAAATGAAAAAAAATGAATAAAATAATATTAAAATGATTACATAAAATGAAAAGTTTTGGTACCAAAAAAAAAAATCAGTGCAGTTACAATGGAAAGGGAGACAATTAATTGAGAAAAAAAATCTTTGCAGTATGTCTCATGGGCCAGACTTAGATCTTTTTGGGTCTCAGTTTACTCATCTGTAAAGTGAAGGGATTGGACTCAATGAATTCTAATTCGATGACTGAATTTATTTTATTCCCTCCTTTTCAAGCTCTACAAAGAGCCCAACTATATGATCAGTGGTTTGCCAAGTTTGTAATCTATGTCTGACTTCTGTGTATTTACACAAACAGTTGCCCATGCATAGAATTCAGTCTTTCTTATCTCATTTTTATCTTTCTTGAAGCTCAACTCAGGTGTTCTTCTTCAGTGAGGATCTGCCGATTTTCCAAGTTGTCAGAGTTCTTTCTTTACTTAATTTTCCTTATATTGGAGCTCAGCATTACAGCAGGGAGGGACCTTGGAGGTCATCAAATTCAATCCCTTCATATAACAAAGGGAAAAACGAATGCACAAAGAAGTTGTCACTTGCAAAATTTGAACCCAGAAACTTCCTGACTTTGAGTCTGGTGCCCTATCCACTACACCACACTGCTTCTCTAAAACATATTTTATTCCCTCAGTAGAATGTGACCTCCTTTGAGAACAACAAACTATTGAGTTTTTGCTTTTGTATTCCCTGGGTCTACCATAGTATCCTGCAAATAGTAGGGCCTAAATAATAGCTTGCTGAATATGGACCACGAATGTCTGTTAGATTTACCCAGTGTCCTATGAGTTTCTGAGACTGCAAATTGCAAAGATTTCTAGTATTTCAAATCTAGCACAGAAGAATGGAGGCCTTGCTCCAAATTTGATTATTATAAACTTATACAAGCCGAAATTTTTCTCAGAGGAGAAGATCCCATGTGCTCTTGCCGGGACCTGGGTGTTTTTTGAGAAGATGGGTGGTCACATCGTCTCCCATCCAGCACTGGGCTTGGGTGTTTTTTAAAGTTATGTAGAATGAATGGAATGTGAGATAGCCGTGGGACCCACCATGGGACTAATGAAACTGGTTTCCTTGCCAAATCCAGGCCTATTTATGCACATTCCTTCCTCCTCTTGCTATGAAATCATTCTGCTCCTCCCAGAGGTCCGTCTGTGTTACCCTGACCTTTGGAAAGATTGGAGAGCTCAAGCTGGGCCCTGGGAGTTTACATGGAACCCCCTTTGAGGTCAGTTTGGATCAAGAAAACACTAGCCAGTGTTAGTCAGACAAGAATTTGTAGCCTTTCGGTTTGGTTAAAAACCCAGCATCTCCTCTTTCAAAGGCCGTGAAATTCCCAACACAGATTCGCCCACTAACCCCAGTCTAGATCTGGAGCCTTCCCCCTCCCCACAACCATAGCCTAATTTGAGTTCTAACCTAGCCACTGAATGACCCCTGACTCCGACCATGAGCTGATCCTCTGAATCCAGCTGTCTCACAGATGTTGGACACGAATGGTGCTGGGTTGGGGAAGGGGGATGTCTCAGTGCGATTCCATCCCCCTTACCAAAAAATAGCTCTGATTACCTCCCTGCCAGTAATGGGAAGGTAGCTACTTTCCTGTTGCAAAAAAACAAAACAAAACAAAACTGAATATAGCCATGTATCTGTCTATAGATAGAATGGAATTCTTTCAGATTCCATTAATTTAATAATTAATTAATAAAATAAAAATCAAATCAATCAATTAATAACTTTTAGATATTAATAAATTTATTTTATTTTATTTTAGCTGAGGCAATTGGGGATAAATGACTTGCCCAGGGTCACACAGCTAGGGAGTGTTAAGTCCCTGAGACCAGATTTGAACTCAGGTCCTCCTGACTTCAGGGCTGGTACTCTATTCACTGTGCCACCTAGCTTCCCCGATATTAATAAATTTAATAAGTAAATATCAATTGAATAAATTGAATCAAGACTTGTCTGAATGATTCATTTGGAAACTGTGATAACAAAAGAGGGAAAGGTTAAAGTAGTACTAGCTCTGAAGAAGGTTTCGAGCAGAGGAGTTTAATTCTTTTTTTTTGTTGTTTTTTGCTGAGGCAATTGGGGTTAAGTGACTTGCCCAGAGTCACACAGCTAGGGAATGTTAAGTGTCTGAGACCAGATTTGAACTCAGGTCCTCCTGACTTCAGGGCTGGTGCTCTATCCACTGTGCCACCTAGCTCCTCCTTAATAGTTTAATTCTTTAACCAAGATTACTGGAAGAATATTTGAATTAGTTCAAATTTATCTAGTTAAGAGAGACAACTCATTTCACCTCAATTCAATAAATTTTAAATGCTTGCTCCTGTCCTAAGGTCTTGTGCTACAGAAACAGAAAAAGCAAAACTCACCAAAAAACAGCCCAGTGCTTTCTCCTAAGAGGTAACTACAATCCAAAGTAGACTCGGTCAGTCAATAAGCATTTATTAAATGCTGACTATGAGTCTAGCATCATGCTAAACACTAGGGATACAAAGAAAGGCAAAAACAGTCCCTGCCCTTACAGGGCTTATATTCTAATCAGGAGACACATGCAAACAACCACATGCATGAGGGATGCTCTCCATCCTTCGTTTTCACAGAGGACCAATGATACTGTGGGGAGTGATGTCTTGACTTTCACATGAATTGGATTTAAGTGATTCAGAATCCTACAAAACTGTCAACTTCACTTGTTCCTCCAGAGTCAAGGGCAAGACAAAAGTCAGGAAGACTGGTGATGACCTGGGATGCAGTCTTCAAGGTCTGACCAATTAAGTTACCTTCATGGCCATTGGAAGAAATGGTTCTCATTTATCCATTCCACTAGGATGGCTCCATATATTGAGAGTGGATATCCAGCTTTGAGGCCTGTTGGAAACCCTCAATCTGAATTAGCCTTTTTGCTGAGATGGTTTCAATGGAGGCTACAGGTGAGAGCTGTGTGAAGGTGGACACCAAAGATGAATGAGCTGCCTTGAAAAGGCCTCTGTAGTCCTTCAGGTTAGAGAGGTTACTCTTCCCTGAGCATCCATCCCATACATCCACTCCCATTTGAAGGCACCTGGTCTCTTTTTATTTTTCCATTCAAAAGAGGGTACACACTGGGATTGGGAAGGGGTGGAGGAAGTGTATGCAGAATGACTGTGATGTAGAAACAAAAGGTATCCATCAATTTTTTTTTCCTCTAAAAATGGACAAAGTACATGAGGTTGCTCTGAAATAATTCTCATTGGTTACAATGGTTTTAACGACCACTTTTATGCATGATTTCCAAGTTTATACCTCTAGTTTCTTCTCTATCCTGAACCCACATCTCCAGATGCCTCTTGGACCCTTCTCAGTGGATATTTTGGTGATACCTTAAACTTGACATGGCCAACATGGAACCCCTCAACTTTTCCCCCATTTTACGTCCCCTTCTAAATTCCCTATTTCTGACAAGGACACCATCGTTCTTCCTGTCATGGAGGCTATAGGACAATACTTGTTCTCTTCTCTCTAATCTGTCCACAGAACCAATATCCTTTGGATCCAATGTCTTAGAATCATAACTAGTAATTTTTGCTGCTGTTCAGAAATTTTTTCAATCGTGATCTGATTCTTTGTGACCCCATTTGAGTTTTCTTAGCAAAGATACTAAAACACTGCCATTTCCTTCTCTAGCTCATTTTACAAATGAGGAAACTGAGGCAAACAATTCTTGCCCAGGGTCACACAACTAGTAAGATTTAAATTCAGAAAGATGAGTATTTCAGATCTGGCACTCTAACCATCTAGTTGCTGCAGTAATTTTTGCGTCCAGGGACAATGCTCCTTAAATTAACTGTTGGAGACATTCAATGGAGCAAAGTGATAAAGAGAGTGGGGAACAGAGACCTCAGGAATAGTCCCATGTGGCCACCAGGAGAAGCAAGCTGTGTCCTTCAATAACTTTTTTTCATTTTTAACTAATTTTGCATTTTAATTGGTTGCTATCTTCAGAAGGACTATGAGTGCTATGTGTCCTCTAAACTTCAGCACCCTGGGACAAAGTCCTGATTGTACCACCTTGGTAAAGGAGTAGAAAGCTTCATTTGTTTAAATATCTTATCTAAATGAGACTTTCACTGGTTCAGACTGATGTTCTATCTGGTGAGTTCAAAATAGTGAGATTTCTCATCAGGAGGCAAGTAATCTCCACTCACTTGCAGCTCTGGAGTCATGTTTATCCTTCCTTTTCCAAGATCTGATATTTGCTAATTATTTGCCATCCCCGTTGACAGGAAACAGAAGGAAAGAATCTGCAAGATGATTTATCCAAAGTCCCTGGGGAAGGTAAGGAGTGGAGAAGGTTTGGCTAGGGTCTAGAATCCAGGCCTTCAACATGTGGTTTGTAGTCTGAGTGCACCCCATCTGACCCTGATGTGTAGCTTGACCTGAGATTTTCTAGCATTTGTTTTCTTTTTATTTAATCAGATTTCTCCTTAAAAAAAGAGAAAAAACTTAGACAAAGTTAAAGCTAAAATAGATTTAATCAAAAGAGAAAAAATAAGGAAACTACACAATATATCAGCCTTATTGATCAGTATTGTTTTATTTAAAATAACGAGGTGGTATAAAACCAGAATATTGCTGTGGTAAAGGAAATGATGAGTTGAGCTGGTAGATTTAGAAAAATATGAAAAATATTTAGGTATATCTAAATATTTCAAAAATGGATATATGAAGGATGATGATGTTATCCACCTTTCAGAGAAAGCTTATGATTACCATTTATTGAACTGATGATATATGAAAAATACTTTGTAAATCTTAAGGCTCTATATAAATGCCAGCTATTATGATTTCTTTTTTCCTT
Organism: Myrmecobius fasciatus; assembly: GCA_023553655.1. NCBI lineage: Eukaryota > Metazoa > Chordata > Mammalia > Dasyuromorphia > Myrmecobiidae > Myrmecobius > Myrmecobius fasciatus. Next base: position 162,699 of record JAJPUD010003394.1, on the reverse strand, counting down.
TTTAATTAATCAAGCTTCTGAGATTCCTTATGCCCCTGTTATATGCTGGGCACTTGGGTGACCTTCTTTACTAATTGGACAGAATAGAGCCATTGACACAGTTGGGGCCCTCCTTCTCTGTAAGGGCTTGGGGGTAAGGTCACTGGAGGCTCATATTTGGAGACATCCTATTTTGTGATTGTTTGGTAGCCTGCTTAGCCTAAATAGCTGCTCACATGACGAGAGTAGGTTTCATCAGTCCACTCTTTGTATGTTTCCAAATCAGCACAGATGTATTTGGAATTGGGCCATAACCAAGGGAGGGTTTCCCTTCAGGATTTCCCCCCTCCTCATCACAAGAGATTCCTACAGTTGCGTAAACGAGCACTCCAGGGATATTAGCTTGCCCGAAAACTATGTCTCTGATTGGCTGAAGTCCTGTGCCCAAGATATCTAGGTCTGGATATCAGCGTAGACAGGAGTCCAAAAGATTCTGTTAGTTTCCCGGAGTGTCAGTACTAAAAACAAAGCCGACCCTTTGAGAATACAACTTATGAGCTTATAAGAAAAACCATGGTTCAAAAGAAATGCTGCTATCCTAGCTTTCCTGAAAGACTTAAGTAGCCTCTGTAAATGCTAGTTGATCCCTGAAAGCCCACATAACTTCAAGTGCTGGTGGTTTAGTTTGATCATTTTAGATCTTCTTTACCATAGTTGGATCCCAGAGTTAAGGACTTTATTGCAATATATTGTAATATAGAAGTTCTAGAGGATTTTTTATTTTTACTCTGCAGCAAGTTATATAACTCTTTAGGAGCTACATAGGAACAAAAAATCTAAACTGTAATTTGAAAGACTCACTGGGCAAAGGGATCGACTTGATTCCTGTTAGTTTCTTGTGTTAATATTTATCTTAAATGCACATCATATAGGAAGACCTTTCAGAAAATGAGAACTTTATCTCGTCCTAACTTCTCAAAGTCAAAATGAAAATAAATTCAATAATTTATTACATTTTAAGAAAGAAAGGCAAATTATCTAAAACTGTAAAAAAATTCCATTATTAATAATTTGAAGAGAAATCCAAGTTAAAAAATTTTTTGAGGGACAGCTAGGTGGTACAGTGGATAGAGCACCAGCCCTGAAGTCAAGAGGAGGTGAGTTCAAATCTGAATTTAACACTTCCTAGCTGTGTGACCCTGGGCAAGTCACTTAACCCCAATTGCCTCAGGGGGGAAAACAACTTTTGAGTTTTCACCTCATACCTATCACATTGGCTGAGATTATAAAAAGTGAAAATTGTCAAAGTTGAAAGGGCAATTTGGGATTATGGAGGAAAAATTTGCTGAACTATTTATTCATCTCCCGAGTAATTTGCTGGAAAGTAATCACAGAAAGAAAGCCCTACTGATTCCTCAGTTTTAATGGCGGCACTTTTTGTGGTGGCAAAGAAACTGGCAGCAAAACAACCGGCCATTACTGGGAAAAGGCTAAATGAATGTAGTGGGCGAAACATTTTTAAGTTTGAAGAAATGATGAATATGAGGAGATCGGAGAAGTATTTGGAGGTTTGTATGAACTAGTGTAGAATGAAGAAAACAGGACCGGTAAGTGACCACAGCAATGTCAACAAAAACAACTGGATTCAGTTTTAATTAGTTGTCAGGAAACAGATGATGAAGCCCAAGACAAATGTCAATTATTGTGTATGTGGCTCCGGCACTATTTTTTTTTTTGGCTGACCTGTTTTTCTTTTTTATATGGGAAATAAGGGGTCCTAGATATCAGTGAACAGCCACAGAATAAACTTGCATTCTAGGCCACATGAAGTTGGCTCTGGCTCAGCAACATTGGCTCAGAAAATCAGAGGATCTTCCCGTTAAATGAAGACTTCAGGAATCATTAATATAACTTTCTAGCCAAAGTGCAAGAATTCCTCCCAAGATACCCTTAACAAGTTTACAATGCAGATCTACAATCACACTGAAAAAAAAGTTTCAATTCAATTCAGCTCAGTGCAGATCAATTCAACTCAATTCAATTCAATTCAATTCAGTTCAGTTCAGTTCAGTTCAACTCAGCTCAGTTCAGTTCACATCAGTTCAATTCAATTACTTCAGTTCAATTCAGTCCAATTCCATTCAGTTCAATTCAGTTCAACATGCATTGATTTAGTGCCTACTATGTGCTAGGCTTTGGGGGTAAAAAGACAAAATTAACCAGTCCATGTCCCCAAGGAGTTTACATTCTTTTGGGACTGAATAATATGTACAAAAATAAATAAATACAAAATGTATGCAGAATAAGTAACAATGTATTTGATTTATTATTGAGGTTGGGGTACAATGAAGCCAGAAGCCTGGATGATTTTTTGTAGCTATCATTGAGACAGCAAGGTAGTTCAGTGGTTAGAGACCTGAGTTCCAATGTGCATCCAACACCCACTAGTTGTGTGACCCTGGCTGGCCTCATAGTCCACATCTATAAAATGGGGTTAAAATAGCACCTACCTCCCAGCATTGTTGTAATGACAAAATGAAATGATATTTGGAAACGGCAAAATGCTACATAAATGCTATTTGCTATTATTATTATGCTCTACCATAATCTACATGCAACATGAGCCCTGCTATAATGGAAAGGTGGTTGATGAAGTCTTAGATAGAAGACTCATTGTATAATTTGGGGCATTCTAGTCTATAGACAGAGAAATACTTGTTAACTATCTGGCTAGCTGGTTGACTTGTATGCTGATTGACTGGATAACTGACCAACTGGCTGTCTGACTGACTGAATGGTTGACTACTTGGCTGAGTGATTGACTGACTGTGAAGATGGCTGACTGACTCATCAGTTGTCTAATTAACTGACTGACCAGCTAGCTGACTTGCTGACTGGCCAGCTAGTTGACTGTCTGACCAGCTGTCCGACTAACTAATTGATCAGTTGGCTAACTAGTTGACTAGCTGACTGATTGACTGGCTGACCAGCTGGCTGACTGACTGACTAACTGGCTAACCAGCTGGTTGACTGACTGACTGACTGATCAG
>JAJPUD010003394.1:147396-159660 GCA_023553655.1 Myrmecobius fasciatus | reverse complement strand
TGACTAGATGATTAACTGACTGGATGACAACTGAATGACTGATTAATTGGCTGATCATCTGGCTGATGACCAGTTGGCTTACAGACTGACCAGCTGGCTGACTGACTGACTAATGAGCTGGTTGACTGGCTGACCAGCTGACTGACTGACTGACTGACTGATTGACTGGCTAACTAACCAGCTGGTTGACTGACTGACTGATCAGCTGTCTGACTGACCAGCTGTCTAACTGACTGATTGACCAGTTGACTGACCAGTTGAACTAATTGATTGATTGGCTGACTAACCAGCAGTTTGACTGGCTGACCAGTTGACTGATTGATTGGCAGATTGACCAGCTGGTTGACTAACTGACAGACTTACTGGCCAGCTGGCTGACTAGATGATTAACTGACTGGATGACAACTGGATGACTGATTAATTGACCGATGACCAGTTGGCTTACAGACTGACCAGCTGGTTGACTGACTGGCTGACTGGCCAACTGATTAGTTGCATATGAGGGTCAAAAAAGAAATATTACTTCACTATGGACTACAAAACTCTAACTCAATCCAGTGACTTTTGACCACTCCACACTACCTCCCATTCCACAGAATGGAAACAGGACAGGTACTCAACCACTGTGGCAGATAATTTGGCTATTTTTTATTGCCAATTTGTATTCAAGTAGCTTGATTTCTGACTCTTGGTCCCTTCAAGTGCTGCCATGCTAGTGTATCCAGGTTTTCCTTTCATTAGTGTAAAGGGATATTCTGGAGCATCCTGAGCAGATCATCCTCTTAGAGACCCCAAGGAACAAATCCAAAAGTTCAAGCTAGAACACAACTTCAGGCCTCTTCGGTCTCCTGGACATGGTTGCCCCCAGGCAAAAGTAGGGAGCCCATCCTGCCATTTCTGTGCTCCAGAGGAAAGAAGGTTGCATTTAGCATCAAAGAAGATAGGTTGCAATGGTTAGGGATGTTTGACTTTTTTCTACCCTGCCCCTACTACTTACTACCTGTATGACTTGGGCAAGCCATTGAATTTATCTGGGCCTCATTCCGACTATCACCTCAAGGGGACCTTCCAGCTCTCATCCTGCTAGTTTTCTCAATTCTGGGTATCCTTTTGTTCTATGAAAACCTGGTCTTTGAAAACGTTTTAATGAATGAATTTACACTGAGGAGTAAACAAGTGATAAATCTTCATACGCTAACTGTTCTAGGAGCAATTACATTTTAATAGAGAAAAAAAGCTTTAAACCAAAGAAACAAATGGAAATTCAGGCTTCAGCAAGTTGCATGAAGAGATTTTGAGGAGGGAAGGATCAGAGTTTTCTTAACCCTTTAGCAATCACAGTTGTGCAGACACCTGGTAAGGCTAGCTTTGCTTCTGGATGCTTACAGCTTCTAGAAAGGCTTTCCTTAGGAAAGGGCCCCACATGTGCAAGAATGTTTGTGGCAGCCCTTTTTGTAGTGGCTAGAAACTGGAAACTGAATGGATGCCCATCAATTGGAGAGTGGCTGAATAAATTATGGTATATGAATGCTATGGAATATTATTGTTCTGTGAGAAATGACCAGCAGGACGATTTCAGAGAGGCCTGGAGAGACTTGCATGAACTGATGCTGAGTGAAATGAGCAGAATCAGGAGATCATTGTACACAGCAACAACAATAATACATGATGATCAATTCTGATGGACAGGGCTCTCTTCAACAATGAAATGTTTCAAACCATTTCCAATTGTTCAGTGAAGAAAGCCATATACACCCAGAGAGAGGGATGTAAAATGTGGACCACAACATAACATTTTCAAGCTCTCAATTGATGTTTGCTTGCATTGTGTTTCCTTTCTCTGGTTTTTTTTTTCTTGTAGATACGATTTTTCTTGCACAACAATGATAAGTGTGGATATATGTATACATATATTTGATTTGTCAATATTTTAACATAATTAACATGTAGTGGATTTCCTGCCATCTGGGGAGGGGTAGGGACTAGGGGGGGAAAATTTGTAACAGAAAGCTTTGTAAGGGTCAATGTTGAAGAATTATCTATACATATGTTTTGCAAATAAAAAGCTTTAATAATTAAAAAAAAATAGAAAGGCTTCCATTCACCAGTCTCTCTATACCAATAGCATCAATTCCTATGCTCCAGGCTTTTTTCCTCCCGTAAGACACTGTCTCCAGATTACAGGTGTTTTTTGCTGACTTCCCCATAAATGGAATACTCTCCTTTCTCATCTCTGCTTTCTGACTTCCCCTACTTCTTTCAATTCCAGTTAAAATCCCATCTTCTACAAAAATTCTTTCCTAATTTCTTTTAATGTTAATGACTTCCCCTTGTGGATTATCTCCAATTTGTTCTGTTTTATCTTGTTTGTATATAATTATTTCCACATTGTCTTCCCCATTAGACTGTGAGCTACTTGAGAATGACTGTCTTTTGCCTTTCTTTGTACACCCAACATAAAGAGTAGGTTTAGTAAATGCTTGGAACATAGCAGGAGATTAATAAATCCTTGGCACATAGTAGGAACTTAAATATTAGGAACATCGTAGGAGTTCAATAAATGCTTACTGATAGTTCCCAGCAATCAAGGAATTTCCCACCCACTGAGGAGGCTACCTATCTTCTCACTCAACAGACCTTCCCTGGGAGGATTGATTTCTTCTAAATTGGTTACATAGGAGCTCAGCCAAGTCTATTTGCTTTTTATCAGTGATTCAGAGGAAGTAGGGAAGTCAGGTCTTTTTTTACCCTGAAGAAGGTGGCTTCCCTTCATTCTGTTTACAGGCCCCTCCAACCTGGGATTCACAAAGTCCTGACTTTTTATCTTTGGGTCTTGGTCTAGATAGTGGCTCTGTTTCTTGGAGGATTGGGAAATCTGGCTTAGAATCAAGGCAGGAAGAAAAGGTTTTTCTGAATGAAAAGATAAATTTCACTGAGAACCAAAAGGTCAAACTGATGCAGTCACTTTCTCCAGAAAAAAGCTTCACGGGTTCCCCATACCTTCTGGGATAAAAGCCTCCCTTGTGTTTGACACAGAAAGCTTGCCTTTCTAGGTTTACTGCACACAATCTCCCCAAGATCTCGCCAAGCCGTCTTACTTTGTTCCTGGGTCTTTGCCCAGGTAAGAAAGCTTCTCCTTCCCCATCTTTGCCATTTAGAATCACTACCTGTCTTCCAAGCGCCACTTCCTACAGGAGTTCCCAGATAGCTCTGTTGCTTGTAGTTTTTGTTCAGGCTTCAAAATTACTTTGTATTTATCTTTAATCTATTTGATATTTTCTTTTCTGTATATCTGTTTGCTTCCAGTAGATTATAAGCTCCATGAGGGCAAAGCAAAAGCTTCATTTTTTTTTAAATCCCCAGTGCTTAGGACAGTACTTGGAACATGTGAGGCATTTAGGACATTCTTATTGAATGAATGGATAGATTTATCGGAAGGTGGAGCAGTAGTGAATGATCTTGAATTTTCAAAGCTTTTATAGATTTTCTCCATCAACCGATTATTCCAAAGTGATGGACTTTTATTAGTGGGAGGGAGAGGGCAGTTAGGTGGCAAGATGGACAGAGTTCCCGGCCTGGAGTCAGGAAATTCAGTTCCCTGACTTCAGAAACTTCCTAGCTGTGTGATCTTGGATAAGTCACTTTACTCTATTGGCTTTAGTTTCCTCATCTGTAAACTAAGCTGGAGAAGGAAATGGCAAACATTCCAGTATCCTTGTTAAGAAAACCCTAAATGGGGGTCACAGAGTCCAACATGACTGAACAACAATTCTTTTTCTTTTTTCTTTATTTATTTTACTGAGGCAATTGGGTTTAAGTGACTTGCCCAGGGTCACACAGCAGTGTGAAGTGTCTGAGGCCAGATTTGAACTCAGGTCTTCCTGAATTCAGGACTGATGCTCTATCCACTGCACCACCTAGTTGCCCCACAATAATTATTTTTAGAGAATATAAACATCTATTTTTGCAAAACAGAAAATGATTCTTCACAGTACCTGTGCTAGGAGGGACACCCAGAGTCTGGTTGGGAGGAAACAGATTGAGTAGAGCTGCCTGTGGCCTGTTTCTGGGAGGCCTCTTCCCAAGTGCTGTAATGCAAACCACCTGGGCTGACTTAGTTTCATCCGCCCAGGGCAGCCCTTAGGGTTGAGAAATTCAGCCTTTACAAGGTTTCTATAAGAGTAGGAACTCCTCTGGGTCCAGCTTCTCACTTGCTTCTTTTTTTCGTACTAACTTTCTTCATCTGTCAGAACCAGATGTTCCCAGAGAAATGAAAATGGTCAACTGACTTAGGTGAGAATGGAGGCAGAGAGAAAAGGAAGTCTCTACAATTCAGGCCATTACTAATAATGGCCACATTTATGGGGCATTTTACTGTATTAAATATATACAGCATCCTGGAATGGGGGCAGGTGCTATTGCTATTCCCTTTTTTATATTTTATTGTATTATCTCATTCGATCCTCACTAAGAGTTGGGGGTACAAAGAAAGACAGAAGCCAGTCCTAATTCTCAAGTGTAATGAAAGGAACAGCATGCAATAACTGCATATTACCCAGAATCATGTGACAACAAATTCCACTTATATAGCAATTGATAGCTTAATTTACCTAGAGCAAATCACTTATTTATCTTAGTTTCCCCCTCTGTAAAATAAGGAAAGTGGCTAGTGCATAGTCAGCATGATGTACTGGCAGGAGCATTGGCTTCAAAAACAATAGTTTGGGTTCAAATCCTGACTCTGGTGTGTACTTCCTATGTGAAGGTCTCTAGAAACTCTGCATTTACTTGTCCAATCAGAAAGCCAAGTAATGATGTCAGACCCCCAGATTATATTTCTCCTATAGAAGATCCACTTCTGGTATAGAGCTTCACTAAATTCCTGCCAAGGGGTGTCCTGCCTCTTGGTGTCTTTCTTCTCTCTGCTCCCTAATTCCCCTAATGCCTCACAGTCCCCCCTTCTCATCATAGCTAACTTTTTTTTTTTGTTGAGGCAATTGAGGTTAAGTGACTTGCCCAGGGTCACACAGCTAGGGAATGTTAAATGTCTAAGACTAGATTTGAACTCAGGTCCTCCTGATTTCAGGGCTGGTGCTCCATCCACTGCACCATCTAGCTGCCCTATAGCTAACTCTTTTAGGAAACTAAATGCCTCTTAGGGTTAGCCCGCCAGTCAAGGTTCCTAACCCCTTTTTGGGGTTAGTCTTTTAAATTCTCTATGGATTTAGCCTGCTAATCCATGTTGTACTCCCACTTTATGGTGGATGGCCTTTAATGGAGTCTTCCTTCCGGTTAATTGTGAGTTCCACTAGGGAAATTGTCTTTCCCCTTGTTAATTGTTAAAACTCCTTTCCTTGCTAACTCCTTGTTAATTCACATAATAAATAGCACTCCTTTGTACTTGTGATAGACGTCTTATCGTGGTTGTTCTGTATCACAAATGGAATATTATGCTATTTTTATATGATATTCTTTTTGCAATCTATTGTTCTCCTGAAACTATTTCATGCTTACCATTTCAGGTGCCTGTTTTACCTCTTCCTAAATGATAATTGTACCTCTTCATCTAGGCCTTTTTCATCCTCTGTAACCTGTGAGGGAAAGCAAGACTAGATGGTTTCGGAGGCCCTTTCCAGCTCTAAATCTGTAATTTTATGAATCCTGTGCGCTAGGTCATGCAAATGTTGTTATTTCTATTTTACAAATGGAAAAACTGGATGAGATTGCTAAAGGGATCTGGTCAAGGTCTTGTTGGTGCATGCTTACAAAATGCTATCACATCCACAGTACAGGGAATCAGTATCTAGGGATGTGTCGATAAACATTTAACAATCAACTCTCAAAAAATGTATATTTTCAAGTTTAATCTGTATTATTCACATTTTTCTCTATCATTTTCTTTTTTCTTATTTTTTAATTAAAGCTTTTTATTTGCAAAACATATCTCTATCATTTTCTTAAGCCTCGACAATCAACTAAACAATTTAAAAAAGCTTTGACTCACAGTTTGATGATATTAATATTTTAATACTCACACTGAAAATTTAACAATCTTGACATGTCGGCAATGTCAGAAGACTAGTAAATAACAGCAGTGATCTGACCAGCAGAGCTACGAGTGGTCACAAAATAGTCCTGCTTGGGACAAACAAACTGGGGTGAATGATTCCATTTCTTGAGACCTTGTGACATTGAAACTCTTAGGGAAAGCCAGACAGCACTGTGCCAGTGCAATGGCCAAAGAAGAAGGGAACCATTGAATCGTTTCCTATTTTAGTCAATTATTCTTTCCAGCTAAAGGATAAGTTGAGTTATTTCTCCTGGCTTATAAAGTACAGGTATTGTCAGTGCAATAAGAGTTGGGGATACAATTCAAATTAAAGTGCTGGGGACAAACTTCCACCTGCCCACCTTGGTTATTTTCCTGCTGACTGAGCAGATGGGGAGGAAGCTCGGCTCTGATGATATCATAAAGAGGCTCTGGGTATGGCCATGGAGTGTAAAAGGAATAGCATGAATCTCCTATAGTGATCTGTTTCTACTACTCCCATGGCACTACCTTGTCCTGCCCTCTGTTATATCTATTCATCCATCCATCAGTCAGTCAACTTTTTTTATTCCTATAAAAGATCAGTTTTTCCAACTTGATTCTTACTTTTGTTTTCCCCCTTCCTCTGGTAAGTAAGAACCAAGTTGGAAAAAATGATCTTTTATAGGATTTTTAAAAAAAGTTGATTGATGGATGGATGGATGGATGGATATTTACATATAACTACTGATTTTGGTGCCTTGAGAAGCTTCACAAAACCCACTCTAATTGGTATAAAATATGTCCACAAATTACCTTTAAAGATAGATTCAGTTATGGAGGGGACCCCAGAACAGAAGGCCCCATGGATAGAAAATTGATGGGATTGTTAGAACAATGCTATTGACATTGGCTTGAGGGGATGATGTTGGTGAGAAAGCAGCCCAACTTGAATCAGAAAGATGCTCATCTGGGGAATCACAAGAGGGAGAAAGTATGTCATGTAGTAGCTCCCTATTTTAATTATTCTTGCTCACTAAACTCAATGTTCAGTGGTTTCTGCTTATTGACGTTCTAAATTTTTTAGCAACCTTAGACAAAGTGCTGATGGTCCCACCCTGGTTCCACCTCTGCCTAACTCCTCTAAGGGAAGAGGAACTAATTCATCTACCGCCTCCCCAGACTATGGGTGCAAAGCCCATCACTCTTTCTTTGATTCCACCATGTCTGTCTCTTTTCCACCTCCAGGAAGGACTCTTGCTTATTCTATTTTGGGCCTCACTAGAATGATGAAACACAAGGGAAATCATTAGAAACCACAGCAGAACTTGAGGGGGTGGAAAAGGAGGCAGAAATAAGATGAATCGAAAGACTAGGGGGAAGGGGAAGGACAAAAAAGGGAAGTAAGAAACCTTCAGCGGAGGAAAGATTGAGAAAGGCTTCTAATAATTGGACTCAGTGAAGGAAAGTTAAGAGGGATGTTAAGTTTTTTAAAAGCAAAAATAAAATACTTATTCTGATTAAGTGCCCCTTCCTCCTTCCCCAACAAAAAAGCCAAACAAAGATGTAGTTAGAGAAAGAACCCCATTTCTCCCAATCTGAAAATGTTGCGTATCTGTCTGCTGGCGGGAGGGGGGGGGGGGAATGAAGGCTTGCAAAGGATTGTAGGAGAGACCAGAGCTGCAGCTTCTATTGTCCTGGGAATCACTCAACTGCTCTATCTTGTCTTGGCTTTATAAAAAGCAGGCCTGAGCAGGAACCAAAAGGGCCCCAAATAGGTTTTTTTCTTGGAAAGAAGACTTAAATAGAAATCCCACTGCAGAGGACCATTCTTTCCTCTCTCTCTCTCTTTTCTCTGTGTTTTTTCTCTTCCTTCTCTTTCCTTCTCTTCCACCTTCCTCTCTCCCTTTTTTCTTTTTTCTCCTCCCTTTTCTCTTTCATCTTTCTCCTCTCTCTCTTTCCTCTCTCACTTTTTTCTCTTTTTCCTGTTTTCCTCTCTCCTCTCTCTTTTTCTTCTTTCTTCTCTCTTCTCTGTCTTTTTCTTCTCTTTTTTCTTTCTCTCCTCACTTTCCTCTCACTCTCCTTTCTCACTGACTTTTCTTTTCTTCTTTTATCTCCCTTTTCTCCTCTTTCTGTTCTTTCCTTTCTCTCTTCTGTTTCCTATCTTTTTTCTTCTTTCTTCTCTCTCTTTTTTCTCCCTGTCCCTCCAGTCTCTGTTTCTGTCTCTCTCTGTCTCTTTCCCTTCTTTTTTCTTTTTCTCTCCTCTCTCTCCTCTCTCATTCTCTCCTTTCTCACCCTTCTTTTTCCTCTCTCTTTAATCTCCCTTTTCTCCTCTTTCTGTTATTTCCTTTCTCTTTTCTGTTTCCTCCTTTTTTCTTCTTTCCTTTCTGTTTTTTCTCCCCACCCCTAGTCTCTGTTTCTGTCTCTCTCTCTGTCCCCTCTTTCTTTTTTCTTTTTCTCTCCTCTCTTTCCTCTTTCATTCTCTCCTTTCTCACTCTCTTCTTTTTCTCCTTTCTTTTTTCCCCTTTTCTCTTCTTTCTGTTCTCTCCTTTCTCTCTCTCTTCTCTTTCCACCCTCTTCTTCTCTCCTCTTTTTCTTCTCCTGCCCCCTCCTCCTTGTTCTCACCCTCCCATGGCACACACAAAATTTTCTCTCTCCCTCCTTAGGGGATGAGGGGCTGGATCAGTGCATTCTGTTGCCTGACTGATGCTGAGAGGATGGAGGATCTGGATGTGAGAGAGCACAAATATTCTTCATTTTTGGCGGCATCTTCTCCTTTGTATCACACCAGCAAATGTTGAGGCTACTGGGGCATCATGAATGGGGAAGCACTGAAGTGAATGAGATTTGAAAAAGCCCCAAGAGGTGGGTGAGTGGAAGACAGTAGAGACTGCAAAAGATCTGAAAGGAGAGAGGAGATGCCAGTGCTGGGTCAGGTCCTGAGATGTTTTGCTTCTTTCTCATTCAAACAAGAGTTTACAATATATCACTAGGAAACAAACTCTGGGACACAAGGAAAAATGAAAAACTCCCTGTCCTCAAGGAACTTAGGTTCTACTGGGATGGTGATGGTGGTGGATGACACACCATATACAGAAGCAAATTATTTTTATATAAAGTTTTTTATTTTCAATATTTTTATATTTTATATAAAGTTAAAACAGAGCCAATGTCCACTCTTTTTTGGATTTCCTACTGGGGTATATGTGTATGTGTGAGATTTCTCTTCCTTCTTTCTCCCTGGGAGCATATATAGTATCCAAGAGCACGTGCATGTGAAAATGTGCTAGTCTGGACGAGCAAGAGACTGGACCTCAAAGTCCTTGCCTTTTCTGTTTTGTGTTCTTTCCCTGAGCCCAGGCGACCAATGTATCAGGGGGAGCCAAGATGGTGATATAAAGGCCAGGACTCACTGAGCTCTCCCCTAAATGCCTCCCAATTCCTTTAAATAATTATTCTAAACAAATTCCAGAACAGTAGAACCCACAAAAAAAGATAGAGTGAAGCAATTTTCCAGCCCAGGACAATGAGATGGATTTATCTAGTCTTGGGGCTACATCGTGACCTTGAGAGTTGACTAGGATATCACCCATTCCTTCACCCAAGGGACTGATAAAAATATTGAACACTATAGGATCAAGGACTCATAATTTGGACATCCCTCCAGAGTTCACCCTTCAGACTAATATTAATCTAATTCAGGCCAATTATTTTGATCAGTTTTGAATTTGTCTAATTATTCCACCAACTGGAAAACTGGCCCACGTCTCTCCATCTTGTACAAGGTTTTCTCAAGTGTCTTGGTGGAATGCAGTCATTCCAAGTCTATAGCATTCCCTTGATCTTGTAATCTTATCAAAAAAGAACATGAGGGGGCAGCTAGCTGACACAGTGGATAGAGCATCAGCCCTGAAGTCAGGAGGACCTGAGTTCAAATTTGATCTTAGACACTTAATAGTTCCTAGCTGTGTGATCCTGGGCAAGTCATTTAACCCCAATTGCCTCAGCAAAAACAAAAAAAAAAAAACAAACCAACAAAAAAACTCCAACAATAACAACATGAAAATTAAAACATATTTTATGGAAAAATGGGATTAATTTGACATGACATCTCTGGGGGAGATCCCACCGGCTCACCAGTTCTCATAATCCATCTGATTAGCAGGAGCTAGAATTTTGACAATAATTGAAGTGAAAATTCATTGGTCTTTAGTTAGCATCAATCCTGTGAAGTAGGTGTAATGTATATTTCATCACCCTCCCCCCCACTTAATAGATGAGGAAATTGAAGCTCAGAGTTTATAAAACTTGTCTGTGGTCACATGGTGTCCCAGATGATATCTGATCCTATGTCTTCCTAACTCTGTCTAAATTTAATCTACTCTCTCTACAGAAGGGGAACAGAAAGAAAACTGGACAAGATCTCACTGCTGGTTCCTATTCAAACAGATATTTAGTACCCCAATCTCTTGATGTTCAGCCAAGATCTACTTGAGTTGCTGTGAATCACTCTGCCTCATCTAATATAGAAACTCCTCTTCTTTGTAGAGGTGGGGGACTAGGGATGCAGAGTATTGAATATATGGTCAGACTTAGTTAATATATTAATTTAGCTGAACTGATTTTTTCCCCCCTTTTTACAAGGGATGATTTTCTAGGTCTAAGAGAGGGGAGGGATATATTAGAAAATGAAAATGGTGTAAAAGCAAAAAAATACCTATGAAAACTCTAACACCATTGATACAAACACACAGAGACTCTCTGATTCATGGGAATCTATAGCCTTGTAGAACCTACAAAAAGATGGTAGCTCTGGACCCCTGTCTTTCATCTGATGGTTCCTTCACCCACATGGGAGTTGAGCTGCCTATCTGACATGCTCCATCCAATAGAGGGCAGTGGTACATTAGGAAGCCGCCTGGGACTTCCCAGATTTGTGAAAGATGATCCTTGACTCAAATTGGGGGATGTTAACAAATACAAGTTTAGCTTTGGACAAAGGACAAAAACCCCACTGCTTTCTGGGACACATTCCTCTCAAATTGCCATGTGTGAATAATTTCGGATGGGCATATTTAAAGACAATATTTAATATTAATGTATTAATATTTCCAATGATTCTTCCCCTTTCCCCTACACTTTTTGGGTTCAGACTTAGAATTACTTCAGTACCTGGAATAAAGTAGGTGCTTAATAAATGCTTGACTGACTGATCAGCCAGGGGAATGATCTATATAGAACTCTCTCTTAAACATCTGATAGTCCTAGAGAATTGCATGGTTTTCCTGTCTCCAAGGCTGGCTCTATATACATTAAACCACATTGCCTCTTAGTTGTGGTGACATTGAGGTAAATCGGGTCAACACAGGGGAAACAATACAAAACTGGCCAGATCCAGTGGCTATTAGTATCACATTGTGCAAGTTAAAAGGACACTTCTCTCCTTTCGTTTCATAATCCAGAAACACATTTTTCAGGGACGGTCCTTGGTAGGGGATTTTGTTTGGGTATTTTAGGGGAAGTGTTTTCAGAACTGAGAAGTAAAATCTGCTTAAGAAAGATGTGAATTGCATTAGAGGAGCTGAAGCTGAGAGACGCTCCCATCAGGTTGGGTTCATTTTCTTCCAGTGACTTTATTGTGATAAGTAAAGAAAGGAGGCTATTTTTAGAGAGTGGGCCCTAGAGTTAGTGGGCTAAATATAGGGTCTGCAAAGCTGATTGTTAAATTTTCAGTATGAGCATTCACACTTCAGAAAATCTGCCAATGCTATAAACCCAGAGCTTGATCTCTTGCTTTGTGCATTATCTAGACTTAAGAAGGATAGCTAGGTCTGAAGTCAGGAAGACTCCTCTTCATGAGTTCAAATTTGGCTTCAGATACTTACTAGCTGTGTGACTCTGGGTGAGTCACTTAACCCTGTTTGCCCTATTTCCTTAACTATAAAATGAGCTGGAGAACAACATAGCAAACCATTTCAGTATCTGGGTCAAGAAAATCCCAAATTGGGTCAAGAAGGGTTAGACATAATTGGAAAAAAATGACTGAACAACGAAGACATAAGAAAGAAATAAGAAGAAAATGTTAACATTTCAGTTTAAATGTAAAAAATATGTCATAAAGACTTTTTGGGGGAGATCTGGTTGTTAAATGTTTATTTTTCCAGCACCCCATGGGCCACATATAAATGATTGATCAGAGATGATGTAGAGTAGATTATGACATTGAGGGAATAGTA
>JAJPUD010003394.1:136836-147386 GCA_023553655.1 Myrmecobius fasciatus | reverse complement strand
ATTATCCTTGACCCCTTCCTCTCTTCCCCACCACTGTTGAGTTGGTTCGCCATTCTACCTTCTCAGCATCTCTCAGCTGTATTCTCCCCATCCTACTTCATTCAAGCCTTCCTCATCTCTTGCCTCCCACTTGGTCTCCCTGCCTCCAGCCTCTCTCTTCTCCAACCTGCCAAATAACTGATACTAAAGTACAGGTCTGACTTTGATACTCTTCTGTCCCACGATCTTCTGAGTTTCCCTCTTCCCTCTGATCTAGGACACAAAACAAAGTCCTCTGTTTTGTCACTTAAATCTCTATGTAATTGAGTTTTAACATATCTTTCCAGACTTCATACTCTTCCTCATTTACTCCCTAATCTAGTCAAATTGGAAGGGAGTGGGGAGGGAATAAACACTTATATAGTAGTTACTGTGTGTCAGGGCTGAGCCTTTTACAAATATCTCTTGATCTTCACAAAAACCCTGTTATTCTCCCTATTTTAAAATGAAGAAACTGAGGTAGATGCAGGTTAAAGGGCTTGCTCAGGATCACATGGCTAGTAACTGAGGTTGGATTTGAACTTGGGTTTTCCAGGCTCCAGGCCAGCACCCTGTGCATTGCCTGACCAGCTATCTCAAAACGGGCTTACCTTCTGTTCTGTACAACACATACTTTGTGTTTCCTATATAAAACCCTCCCCTCTCCTGCTGTCTCTATCACTGTAGGGCAACCTCATCGTCCCAGTCCACTAGGCTCACAACCTGGGAGTCATCCTGGGTTCTTTTCACATAGCCCTATATCCAACCTACTTTTGATTTCACCTTATAACATCTCCCTAACAGTTTTCCTCTGACTTTTTTTTTTTTTTGCTTTTTTGCTGAGGCAACTACGGTTAAGTGACTTGCCCAGTGTCACACAGCTAGGACATGTTAAGTATCTGAGGTCAGATTTGAACTCAGGTCCTCCTGACTTCAGGGCTGGTGCTCTATCCACTGCGCCTCCTAGCTGCCCCAGCCTCCTCTGTCTTTTGACGTTGCCCCCATTCTGGTGTTGACCCTCATCCCCTCATGTGTGGACTATTGCAATAGGATCTGCTTGCCTCAAGTCTCTCCCTATTCCAATTCATCCTCCAGTTAGCTGTCAAAGTGATTTCCTAAGGCACAGCTCTGATCATGTCACTTCTTAATCAGTAAATTCTGGGGGCCCCAGTGGATCAAACCCAAGATGCTCTGGTTGACATTCGAAGCCTTTTACAATTTAGACCTCTTCTACCTATTCAAGCTTCTCACACCTTCCTCCCAACCCAGTTCTATTCAGAGGCCCTGGCCTCCTGGTTGGTCCAGAACAGAGTGCTTCATCTCTAGCTTCAGGCATTTTTTTTGACCATCTCTCCCCTAACCTCCTCTTCCTCCTGGAATATTTTTCTTCCTCACTGTTATCTGCTAACTTCCTAGATTCTTTTATGTCCCAGCTAAAATCCCATTTTTTTTTACAGGGAATCTTTCCCATTTCCTCATTCTAGTGCCTTCCCTCTCTTAATTTTTTCCTAACTATGCTGTAGATACCTTGCTTCCTATGTGCTTTCCCTTATTAGATTGTAAGCTCCTTGAGGAGCTGTCTTTTGCCTTTTTTGTATCTTAGCATGCTTAGCATGGTGCCTGGTAAATAGTAGGTGCTTAATAAGTGTTTATCTATTGATTGATATGAAACATTTTATCTTCCACCTCCCATATATGTATTTTTCTTTCTTGTGTCCATATTGTAGGACTTGAGAGAAGGGGCAGGATATAGAGAGTGAAGATGAGGATATAAGTGGAGCTGGTAGCCAATGGTACTGAGGTTTGGAATAAAATGGTTTGGTTGGAATGTAGGGTATAAAAACACAGGGAAAAGAGGCTGAAAATGGATAATGAATTTTAACTTTATAATGTTCACATCTGAATGACATCAGAAGTTTGCTGGTTCCGGGTTCACATGGAGGAGGTAATTCTTAAATTTGCAATGTGAGCTTATAAATACAGAAACACCAAAATCAGGCTTGATTTATTATTTTATTGATTTCCTAGACCTAAGAAAATGATGCAAAAATCATAATACAGATTAAACTTAAAATGTGTCCTGTGCATATCTCCCCCCTCCCTAACAGCTTGTTGTTAAATGTTTACTAGCACACCACTGGATAATGCTAAAAGATTTCGAGCTCTAGGTAGGCAGTCAAGATGGAAGTAGTGGCAAGAGAACTGAAATAAGAATCAGAAGACCTTGCTACCCTTTCTTGCTCTATCATTAATTTGCTTTTTGACTTTTAGTAACTCATTTAACTAGAACTTGTCTTTTTGTAAAATGAGAATATTGAGCATTATGGTTTAGAGGGAAGAGTGCCATACTCAGGCAGAAGTACTAGACTCAATAAGCTGTTCTACCTAATCCACTTTCAATAGGTTACTTCATCTCTAGAGCAGCTAGATGGTGCAGTAGAGTCCTGATCCTGAAGTCAGAAGGACCTGAGTTCAAATGTGACCTCAGATACTTAACTTACTAATTGTGTGATCTTGGGCAAGTCACAGTCACTTAACCCCAATTGCCTTGCCCCCCCAAATATATATATAAACACTACTTAAAAAAAGGTTACTTCATTTCTCTGAGCCTGTTTATTCTTCTGTAACATGAGGATAGATTGGACTAATTGATCCCTATGGTTCTTTCCAGTTCTAAAATTGATGATTCTGTGGATAGTCTGTAATTTGCTTTCCAGTTCTAATTCTCTGAGCTTATCTCATGTGGCAACAAGTTGTAGAAATGTTGAGAGAGGGGAGAAATCAGGGGCATGGGTTAGGAGACTCTCTACAAAACACTTAATTAAATGTTCAGTTCAGTTCACATTCAATATTTTTATTGTTGTTAAATCTTTTTCAGTTGTAGATGACTCTTAGTGGCCCCATTTGGGGTTTTCTTTCTTTTTTTTTTCCCAATTTCAAGCAGTGAGTTTTATTTTTAGTTTTTATTGAATTTCTCAATTTACTCATTTCTATTAATGCCTTTCAAGTAGAAGTAAGGTCCCTCTCTTCTGCACAAGTGGATAAAATTATTTTCCACAAGTTGATAGGATGGATATAACCTGAAAAGTGGGCAGACATCTTTTTTAGATGAGTTTTTATTTGTACATTCTATGATACTGTAGAGAAATCCTAACATAAGTTGTTTTTCTGATACATCATTCAGTGGACCCACAAACTGGTTGTCATCATTTCTTACAGTGCTCAATTAGAAAAGAAGCAGATTAAAATAATTTATTCTCATCCTTTTCTTTTTTCATACTCTAATATATCTTTATGTTGTTGGAGAAGGAAGGCCCACAGGCCTGCAGTGGTACCCAAGGTCAGTATTACTTTTAGCCTGTTGGGTTTGTCATTTGGATTGACCCAATTGTAAAATGCTGAATCAACCAAAGTGTGGTTTGAAGCCAGGTCTTGGAGAGGAGCTGGGACAGTTATGGCAGCAGCCTCAGGGACAGTGCCAAATTGGTCCACTTTGGGGTTTTCTTAGCAAAGACACCAGAATAATTTGACATTGCCTTCTCCAGCTGATTTTACAGATGAGGAAACTGAGGCAAACAGGGTTAAGTGACTTGCCCAAGGACACACTTTTAGTAAGCCTGAAATTAATTTCATCTTTTTTGTTGTTGTTGTTGTTGTTGTTGAAGCAATTGGGTTAAGTGACTTGCCCAGGATCACACAGCTAGGAAGTATTAAGTGTCTGAGACCAGATTTGAACTCAGATTCTCTTGACTTCAGAGCTGGTGCTCTATCCACTGCACCACTTAGCTTCCCCCCAGATTCATCTTCTTGACCCCAGGTTCAGCACTCTATCCACAATGCTACCTCACTACTCTAGGCATTTAAAAATACTTAATAAATGCCTTTTCCCCCTCTTCATTTATCCATCCATTTATCTGTGTGTCTGCTGTACTTTAGTCAGGGTGGGGATTAAAAAAAAGAATCCTTACCATCAAGGAGTTTACACTCTTTTATTTTATCAGGTTGATTGGTTGGTTGATTGGAACGACCAAATTCTTAGTTATTGGGATGTTGTAGGGGTCCAGATGCTCTTTATCTTCCCTTTTCTCAGTCCTCAAATTTTATTTGTTTTAAAAAAGAGCTTGGGGTTTTATTGGAAGCAAGATAAAGTAATGATGTGCCGTAATGGCCAGCAAAGCTAATAGAATCTTGGATTATTAATGGAAGTGTCTAGATATAAGAAAGTCTTACTATACTCTACCCCTATTGGACCACATATGGATGAGAGTGGTCAGTTGGGTACCACATTTTAGGAAAGATGTTGAAAAGTTGGAGAGTGTCTGTGGGAAAGTAACTAGGATGGTGAGGGGACCTTGAGAATAGATAATATGAGATTTGTTTAAAGGTCTTGGGGATATTTTGTTTAGAGAAGAGAGGGCTTAGGGGAAGTGACAGTTGTCTAGGATATCCCAAGAAAAATGGATTTGGTTTGTTCGGTTTGGTCTCAGGGAAAGAACCAGGATTAATGGATAGAAATTGAAAACAGGCAAATTAAGCTTCATGTCAAGAAAGATTTCTAAGCAATTTGACTTCTCCCTAAGTCTCTGGAGGTCTTTGAGCAAAGGCCAGGTGAATCCTTATTGGGTAAATTGTACAGAGGATTCTGGTTTGGGTATTGGTTGGAATAGATGGCCCCAGGGCCCATCCCCAACTCTGAAATGCTATAATTTTGAGCTGAAACGGGGAGGTGAGGATGTCAGCTATTCTGGGCTGTATTTAGCCCTCTTTCTTCAAAGGGTGACGTTGTGGGTATCATTTCTTGAATGGGGAGTTGGTTGTGAAGAGATTAGGAAACAATGTGATTTCCACATGATAACTCCCAAGAAACTGCCTTTCCCTGCCCAAGCCTGCAGAAATGATCAATAAAAGGGTTATAGCCATGGGTTTTTTTAGAAGTTGGGAAATGAAATCATTGTTCTAAGTTTCTTGTTAGTCTACTCAAGCACAATCCCTCCTTTCCTCATCCCTACAACCCGAGTCCAAGTCCTCAGAACAAATAACTCATTATTTGGCAGAAATAATGTGAATAAGAAGCTGATTTGCCTTCTTGAGTAGATCTCCTGGCACAGGCAGTGGGGTGTCGTCCTCAGGAAGAAGTGGATTTGAATCTTACCTTGTATGCTAACGCTCTGTGTATACCTGGCCAATTCACTCAGTGGCTCCAAGCCTCAGTTAGTTTCCTTTCCCAAAGGATGGGTCTAATAATAGCCTTGGTACCTACCTTACAGGGTTCTTTAGTGGATAAGATTTAAACCCAAGTTGAAATATGGAAAAGGTTTCTGGAGGCCAACCATGCTTTCTCACTGTACCATATTGCCTTCTATCATCTGCTAGTTGGTAAGTCTAACCAGTATCCTTCTTTAAAACCTTCTGTTAACTTTTTAAAAAAGAATAACAATAAAAAACCCTTTGTTTTCCATTATCAGGAACTTGACAGACACCTATCAATACACACATTTCCATATATAAAAATAATTAAAATACTTTATTTTTATTTTTAATTTATGAAATAATACAATAATTTCCATACATAATAGAATTAAAAAAAGATGATGTGTATGAAACTGTAAATCCATTATGTACATCTCTTATGTACAACTTGCTATTTCTTTTAAATATATAACGTTATCATGTGACTTTCTTTTTTTCCCTTTTTTTCTTCCCTCCTGCTTATTTCTGCCCTACAGATGGCTACCATTAAACAAAATTTTATATACATATATATACACACACAAACACATATATACATACACGTATATGTATACATTTATAGGCACATACACATTCATACATACATATATGTAAAATCACTCTATACATACTTCTATTTACCAGTTCTTACTCTGGAAGAATTATGATCTTTAGAAATCTTGCAATGGTCAGGTAAGGATGTGAGTTGGGAAGGGAGAGACTCTAGCTTGTCCCCCATATCCAGTTTGTCTCAGTAGCTTTCTCCCTAACATGGACACTGGAACCTCTTTGGCTTGCCTCAGCTATTGGAACTCAGTTGGCATCAGGACAATTGACAAAGTTCATCCAGTGGCACTTCCCAAAGCTATCCAACATGGTGATGGGAGATTACTCGACTGATCAGGCTGGGTAGGTTCAGGACCTTAGAAAAGGGGATGGCAAAATAGAACGTAAGCCCTTTGAGAGCTGGCACAATTTGTTTTTATTTTACCGGTGTGGGGCATATAGTAAGTGCTTAATGAATGCTTGCTGAATTAATTGACTGACTGAAAAGGAGAAGATACATACTATTAGATCTGGAAGGGACCTCAGAGCTCTTCTCATCCAACTAAGGCTCAGAGAGGTTATAGCAGGTGCCCAAGGTTACACAGACAGTGAGTGATAGAGGGAGAATTCAAACTCAGGTTCTCTGACTCCAGAGCCAGTAGACTTTTCCCACTGCACCATACAATCTTGCTTAGAATATGGAATATAAAATATTGGTGCTGAACCTCAGAATATAGATTATCAGAGTTGAAAGAGACCATAGCAAAATAGAATGTCAAAGCAGAAAAAAGGGACTTTAGAATGTAGAATAATACTATGTTCTGTATAATATACAATACAATGCAATATATAAGATAATATTTCATAAGGGACCTTAGAGATCATCTTATTTAAGGATTCTTAACCTGGAATTCATGATGTTTGTTTTAAAAAAAACATTTCAATAACTGTCTCTCACTTCAGAGACTGTGACTCCCATGATGACCTTTCCCTCTCTTCCACATTAGCTTCTCCACCACTGTGACCTCCTCCCCTGATTGGGGAGTTCCCACTTAGAACCTCCATCAGAAAAAGTGTCTCCAACAGCCACAAGCTCACTTGGAACCCTTCTCAGTCCAGGACTCCCACAACTTCTTTATCCATCTCCTCACTCCCCCTTAGTCTTTTTTTTTTCTTTGCCTCTCTTTCCAATTTTCTTTTAGGTATTGTCTTTTCCCATTAAAATTTAATTTCCTTGAGGGCAGGGACTATTTTTCTTTTGGGTGTATTTGTATTCTCAGCACTGACACTAAATAAATTAAACACACACACACACACTCTCTCTCTCTCTGTCTCTCTCTTTCCATCTCTTTCTTCCTTCTATTCTCCAATTCCTCCTTTCTTCCTTCCTTCCTTCCTTCCTTCCTCCTTTCCTCTCTTCCTTCCTCCTTTGTTCCTTTCTTTTTCCCTCCCTCCCTCCGTTTCTTTCCTTCCTTGCTTTCATAAGAGGCAGAATTTGAATCCAGGTCTTCCAACTCCCAGCTCAGAGCTCCTTTCACTACCATTTGCTGCCCCACCTTCTCCAGGAATTGAGGCTCCCCAGTGAATGCAGCCCTTGGTGACCTTTTCCATCCCTGGCACTCCAGGGCATGCTCCTTGTATTATTCCTTTTAATTGTTCCACATGTGAGTCATCCCAACTGTTAAGGACTCACATTTCTGTAACGCTTTTCAGGTTTACAAAACTCTTTCCTCATAACAACCCTGGGAAATTGCTCTGCAAAGAATGATCCATACAGATGAGGAAACAGAATCTTGGAGAAGGAAAATGACTTGTCCACTGTCATAGCTCTAGGGAATCCAGGATGACTCCAACTTACATCCTTCCCCTTCTGTCGATTTCCTCCAACTCTACCAGTCAAGGGAGGACTGACCCCCTGCCGGTGGGGGGCATTGTGAGGGGCACCAGTCTGCAGGGAGAAGAAATGCTGGTTCTTCAGTTTACTAGCTGCGTGACCTCGTCACTCCCTCCCACTCTGGGTTTTAGCTTCTTCCTCTGTAACTTTATTTATTTATTTTTATTTTTTTCTTCCTCCTTCCATGAAATCAGAGATTTTTTCCTCCTTTAACAATTCAACTCAGCAGGCATTTATGAAGGCTCCCCTATCATTTCTAGCACTCTGCTAGACCCAGGCTGGATAAGGAAGAGAATAAGCATTATAGAGCACCTACTGTGTGCCAGGAATGATGCTATATTTTAGAAATACCTCAACAACCTGGAAGATAGGTGCTATTTTACAGATGGAGAAACTGAGACAAATCGGTTAAGTGATTTGCTCAAGCTCACATGATTAGTAAGTGAAGAAGGTCAGATTTGAACTCCATTATTCCTGACATCAGACCTAAAGCTCTGCTTAGCTGCCTGATAGGAAGAAAAAAAAAAGAAAGAAAGAAAGAAAAAAAAAAAACCCATCACTTAACCTCAAGGAGCTTATATTCTAGGAGTGGGAGGGAGAAGGAAGGACAGGATGTATACAGGGAGAAGGCAAGCAAAATGTGGATGAAGTCATTTCACTGGAGGGGCAATGGGAAAGATGAACTTGGAGGGGAAAACTCCATGTGGGAAGGGGTGCCTGAGGAGAGCCTGGAAGGGAGCTGAAGAAGGAGGGAATGACCCAGGAAAGACTCCGGGCCTTAGCCCACCGACCCCAACCCCAAACTCATTTTTACCAAGAGCATTTGTCTGTTCCTTTTCTAAGGAAAATCTTGGGTGTGGTGGAAGGGCAGGGAATGACTCAGGCCATGGCTGGCTTCCTGCTGAGTCATAGCTGAATTAATGTCCAGTGTGGAGCAGCCACCTCCCTCTTCCCCCTTCTCCCACCTCTCCACCTCATCTCTGGGGGAGATTTGGCCTTTTTGGTGTGTGAGGCAGCCACAGGCCTTGACCACACCTAGTCAATGGAGCTCCTTCGGGCCCTTTGATCACCAAAGTAAGGGACCCTTTGTCCCCTGGAGCGGCCCCAGACAGGTTCATAGTGGAAGTGTCTCCTTCTAGCTTTTGTCTTAGTGTGGTTCCCTAAATGTCCTCCCCCGAAAGTCCCTTTTTCCTAACGGGAATTTAAAAAAACATTTGTAAGCTTGACAAGACAGCTAGAGTGGTAGAATTGGAGTTAGGAAGACCTGAGTTCAAAACCATTCTCAGACACTAACCAGCTGTGTGACTCTGAGCAAGTCGCTTCATCCTGTTTGCCTCAGTTTCCTTACCTGTAAAATGAGCTGGAAATGGCAAAGCACTTCAGTATCTTGGCTACAAAAATCCCCAAATGGAGTCACAAAAAATCAAACACAACTGAAAAACAACTGAACAGAAGCAGCCATGTATAATATGAATCTGGTATAGGGCAGATATTTATTTCCTACCCACAAAAAGAAATGTTCGACACAAAGATTGAACAGCTTGTATTCCCAGTAAGACTTTAAAAAGATGGACAAAATGGGCTGTATAATTTACTTTTATGTTCTGCTGAGAGATTGAGACTTAAGCCTTTATGAAGCCATAAAGTACTATGCAGTAGTATAGTAGTACTTTATATAGCCAAACACCATTCTAATATTACTTGCAATATAATTATATTTTCACATTATATTATATTGTTTAAAAAGGATTTTTATAACTACCTCAGACAAAAAGATAATTTTGGTAATATAATATATGATATGTATATAATAGATATGTAAGATTACAAAAATTATAATATATAATATTATATACATATAGTCTAAATTACAATGTTACATAAATTATAAAATAACCCTAGGAGCTAGCTCCTGTTATTCTCATTTTGTCGAGGTAGACACAATGACTTGTCCAGTGTCACACAGCACATGGTGACTGCAGCCATGAAACTAAAAACATTTGTTTTTCTTGCTGAGGCAATTGGGGTTAAGTGACTTGCCCAGGGTCACACAGCTAGGAAGTATTAAGTGTCTGAGACCAGATTTGAACTCAGGTCTCCTGACTTCAGGGCTGGTGCTCTATCCGCTGCGCCACCTAGCTGCCTCAACTAAAAACATTTTTAAATTTAAATTTAAAAGAAATTAAAGAAATCTGCTCCTTGGAACAAACCTGGATAGCAGAATAAAAGTGGAGACATCATTTTGCCGACAAAGGTTTGTAGAGTAAAAGTGTATTGGCAGTGAGAGCTGGACCATAAGGAAGCTGAGTGCCACAGAACTGATGCTTTTAAATGATGCTGTTGGAGAGCATTTTTGAGCATCTCTTGGACAGAAAGGAGATCAAACCAGTCAATACTTAAAGAAATTAATTGAGGCTATTCACTGGATTCTGTGAATATCAAATTCTGAAAGTGAAGCTTAAATTCTTTGGTCACAAAATGAGAAGATGGGACGGAGACTCTGATGTTGGGAAAGATTGAAGGTGAAAGGAAAAAGGGAGGGCAGGGGATGAGATGAAGAGGGAGTGTCATGGAAGCAATGAAAATGAGCTTGGACACTCCCAGGGTCCATGAGGTCATGATATGACTGACCTACAAACAGTAACTCTTGCCTATTCTCAAGTCATAACTGAATCGAGTCCCTTTGATCTGGGGCAAGAAAAGTCTCTCTGCTGACATAGGTCAGTCCCTTCTTGCCATTTTGAGGTTCAGAATGTTGTTTGGGGCCACTGGGATCATGCAGACAGTTTGTGTCAGGAGTGAAATTTGAACTTTCTGTCCATTATATCTCACAGTTATACTGCCATGCTCCATTTTACAGATG
>JAJPUD010003394.1:103753-136826 GCA_023553655.1 Myrmecobius fasciatus | reverse complement strand
GGGAGGCTTTTGAATAACAATTCAGCCTTTTTGGACCCTTCTGGATAATTTGGGGTTTTCTGGTAAAGCTATAGGAGAAATTTGCCATTTCCTTCTCCAGCTCATTTGACAGATAAGGAAAGTGAGGTAAAGTGACTTGGACTGAGGAAAGTGAGGTAAAATGACTTGCCTAGGGTCATATGGCTAGCAGCAAGTGTCTGCTGCTGAGCTTGAACGTGAAGAGGAGTCCTCCTGAGTCCAGACCCAGTACTTTGTGGGCATTGTACCACATAGCTTAATAAAAGAACGCCTAAGAGAAATTGCAAAAATCTTTGAATGATTCTAAGCTTCTGTCTGAAATAAAGGCTCACCTTGATATGAATGCTCTTCTGGTGATGTCATATAGATATGAGTTAAGAAATCCTTTTTGAGGATCTCCCAAAGGCAGTTGGAGACCTCCAAAGTACATATGGATAAGCTGTGAAATATTAGAAAGGAAGGATCACCCAAGCCTACTCTGAAGGACTTATGAAAAATATGATCCATATCCAGAGAAAGAACTGATTGTGTCTGATTACAGATTAAAACATGATTCTTTTTAAACTTTATTTTTTTTTGAGAATTTTTTTGGGGAGGAGATCTGTTTTCTTTCACAACAAGACTTTTATGAAAATGTTTTGCATGACTTCACATGTGCCTTCTTAATGAGGGGTGGGAGTGGGGAGGAAAGAAAGGAGAGAATTTGGAACTCTAAGTTTTAAAAACAAATGTTAAAAGTTGTTTTACATATACTAACATATATTGGGTTACTTGCCATCTAGGGGAGGGGGTGGACAGAAGGAGGGGAAAATCTGGAACACAAGATTTTGCAAGAGTCAGTGCTGAAAAATTATCCACGCATATGTTTTGAAAATAAAAAACTTTAATAAAAAAGTTGTTTTACATGTAATTGGGGAAAAATAAAGTGTCAAATTAAAATTAAATTTAAAAAGTGAAGAAACACTTAGAAGTGATGTAAAGAAATGTCACAAATTTCTCTTGTCCAGAAGAGACAATGGATCTGTTTGAGACACTGTTAAAACTCAGCCCATGTGCTACTTTGTCCTCTCTGTAATGGCAAAAGGAAGGTTCCCATCATACTGGGAAAACCTATGGGAAGACACAAACAAGAGTCATCTAGAATGGGAGGGCACAGTTGGGTTGCAGTAGGTATCACTGAAGGGAATACCCACATTAGTATATCCCCTACTCTGCTGGGACTTTGGAATATTCTTCCATTCCAATTTATTCCCAGCTTACAATCATGGAACACTATATGGTCTTGGGAGAATGAAAATTCTGGATGCCCCAAATAAAAAAGGGCTTAAGTAGGTGCTAGTATATATTCAAGAAAGATGTAACTAAGAAAGGGCATGAAAAGATATAGCGAAGGACGTCCATCCTTAATTGTGGGGAAAGGAGATGGGTGAGGCAATGAATAGATAGATGGTATGAAGGTGACTTGGTGGCCCCAATATGCTAAAGGAGCCAGAAAAAGTCTCTCATGTGTTGGTAGTCTGCATTGAGCAGGAGGGGTGCTGCCTTTCAGTCAGGGTCCTGAGTTCATATGCAGGTGTTGCCCCTTACTGAGTGCCCATCTCTACTCTCTATGTTTTACCTTTTCTGTCAACAAGGACAGATGGCCCCTGAGGTCTTTCCAGCTCTGGATTTATGCCTTCAAAGTCCTCCTTGCCTTTCACTATATCTGCCTTTGCTTTCTTTCTTTTTCTTCTTCTTTTTTTTGGGGGGGGGGCAATTGGGGTTAAGTGACTTGCCTAGGGTCACACAGCTAGGAAGTATTTATTAAGTGTCTGAGGTCAGATTTGAACTCAGGACCTCCTGACTTCAGGGCTGGTGCTCTATCCACTGTGCCACCTAGCTGCCCCTTCTCTCTATATAGTTGACACTGAACACATTGATTCAGTAGATAGATTGCCGGCTTCAGACATTAACTAGCTATGTGACCATGGGCATGTCATTTAACCCTATTTCAGTTTTCTCATCTGTCAAATGAACTGGAGAAGAAAATGGCAAACCACTCCAGTATCTTTGCCAAGAAAACCCCAAATGAGGCCAGAAGAGTCAGACACAATTTAATCTAGTCATTTATGATCCTTTCTCTCTTGATTCTCTAGATTTATCTTCATCCTGCCCTCGCATTGTACTCCTGTTCCCTTCCCACCTTGTTTTCCAGCTTCTTTCTATGTGTTATCTTCTCACATCAGAATGTAAACTTCTTGAGTGTAGGGACTGTCTTTTGGGACTTATATTTGTATTCTAGGCACACAGTAAATGCTTAATAAATGCTCTATGTATCTTTCTGCCTTCTGTTACTGTGCTGGTACTTCAGTTTAATTACGATCATAAGTATAAACATGCTAACAACTTACAATTTCTCCAATACTATTTAAAATAGAATTTTACTGATTTTGGGGGATCTAGATTCCCTCTTCGATCTCCCCTCTTGGAGAGTCATTTCTGAAACAAAAAATATTGGTAAAAAAAGTAAGGAAAAAAAAAGAAAAAGGGGGAGAATTCAGCCAAACCAATCCATACATAAGAAAAAGCCCATCCAAACTCTGAGATCCTCTGAATTATATGTAAGGAGCCCGCCCCCTTCAAAGGAGTGGAAGGAGGCTCCTTCTCATCTCCTTTGGTGCTAACTTCGATCTGCAATTTTGCATCATACATGTTTAATTATTTTGTGGTGTTTCTTTTTCATTTATGTTGTAATCACCGTGTATGTTGTTTTTTTGGCTCTTTTTACCTTACTTTACATCAATTTGTGTCTTTCCATGCTTCTCTGTTTCAATTCTTTTAAAGTTTATAAAGTACTTTCCTCAAACAACCCTCAAAGTAGGTGGTATAAACATCGTCATCCCCATTTTACAGATGAGGAATTGGAGGTTCTATGAGGAAGGTTAAAAGGCTGAGTGTAGAGATCCTGGATCTCCTGATTGGGTTTCCTGGGTCCTCTCCCCTACAGCATATGGCTCCAATGCATTCTATTTTGTACCCTATTCCCTTCTCCTCTCTCACCCTACCACTTCCTAGGCTGTAAACTTCTGAAGGGTATTTATTTCACTTGTCATTAATATCTTCTAGGCACATAGTCTTGCACAAACCAGGTGATTAATACATGTGGAAATGATGTTTCAAAGTGCTTGCCCATCTGTTTAAGATCCATCCCTCTTAAGTAGGAAAGTGAGTGAAGAAGTTTGGAAAGTCCAAATTAAAGTTTGTGCCAAATCAATTGCCAAATATATTTCTCTGAAACTCCCCCAAGTCTACAGAACAGAGAGTGCACTGATGAATGGTCTATATCATGAGGAAACACATGTCCACACCCTGCAAGGTAAAATGGGCTCCTTCCTTTTATTCCTTCATTTATCTCCTTTCTATAAGGCTACTTTTCATATGCTTCCACTCCCAACCCTTTCCCCCTAGTTCCATTCATTTGACAGGCTATTCCCTCTTAGCAGAGTCATCAGGGTATTTCTGTTCTGCAGGTTTTTAGATATTTAATTAATTGTTCACTTTTCACTGAAGAGGTAATTCAGGTTCTTTGTTGCTAGCCTGATGAATGGTAAATGTGCTAGTTAATTGATGGTGTAGAAATCAGTCATTAAGAAGTAGGAAGAAATATCCAAATATTTTACCTCCTTGGCAATCTTATTGATTTGGTTGTTTCTCCAGGGATGTGGGTAAGCAATTCATTCATTCATTCTTATCTATCAAAAGGCGCTTGTAGATGGACTCCCACAGGTTCACCATGAGGATGCCACCCAATATGCTGGAGACCTTCCTTGATTCCTCCTGATATTAAAACGTTACATCTCCACTCATCCTGATCTATATCTGGCTGCTAGACCAAGATGGCTCTTGAGAGGAAAGTGAGAAAGGTGACCTTGCCCAGGTCTTCCTCACTTAAATCCAACTCACCTGCTTGTCATGGATCACCTCCCTGATGTCATGGACCTTTTTGAGAACAAAGGACAAACAATAACAACAACAAAAATACTCTGGCTCTCCACCTGTCATCCCTTGCTTTAGAGATGTAGCCAGCGGGTCATCTTTCTCTCTGATGCATTTCCTTCCTATTGGGCTTTACTCTTATTCTTGAAACTTTCCCATTAGTTATATTTTGTAGCTTTCTCACATCCCCCATGTTCTTCTTCATAGCCCGCCATATGATAATTAACTTCAATTCTTCCAAAGCTATTGTATACTTCATCTCATTGCCACACAGCAATACTGGTGGGATGGGGATATTAAAAAGATGGTCCTTTCTTTCTAGAGGAAACTTGGAGTCATTAATGGACCTTTGCAATTCTTCCTAAGGTGATCGAGCCACCTGTCCTCCTCCTGTTCAATAATGGGCCCAGCTCATTGTCCATCTGCAAGACCTGTCCCAGGAGATTTCTGGGTTGACAGACTAAATGCATATTAGATTCTAGGCAATAAACATTATCTATTTGCTCTTTTCTATGTAAATCATTGGTCCAAACTCTTTTGAACTGTTTGCAAGAGAGTCCACAATGTTCCTGAGCTTGCTACCACCAGTATGATGTCACCCACAACCAGTATCTGAATATCAGGGCTTCTTAAACTTTTTCCACTTGTGACTCCTTTTCACCAGAGAAATTTTTACTTGACCGTGGGTATATAGGCATATAACATATGTACCCAAATCAAACATTTACTGATAATGTCATAAAGAAGTTTATTTTAAAATACTTGTTTAATATAATACTATTTTAACCACTAATTAAAAATGAAAACAAATTTGCATACTAATGAGACAGATCTGCTTGTTTATTTTTATCTAAAAATTAAATCTTGGTGGAATATTTAATATATTTTACTGTTGCCAAATTTTTCTCAATCCCCATATTCAATTACGTGACTTCATATAGGGTCTCCATCCACAGTTTAAGAAGCTTTGCTCTCTATCTTTAGGGAATCTTTCTTGTACACTAAACTGAATCTCCTCGATGACAGCAGTGAGCAACTTCAGCAAACATGCTTCTTCCAAATCTAATGATCTTTTTCTCAAGACTCATTGTTCTTGACCTTCCTTCAATCTTGGTCACTGTTGATCATCCTCTCCTTCTTGTCACTTTCCTATTCGGTGAAATCCAATAACTAGGTCAAATATGAATCCTTTGTTTGATTTTTAAAGGCTTTCATTACCTAGTCCATGTGTTCCAATTTTTTTTCCCCTCTCCCCCATTCTCTCCCCTAGACAATAAGTAATCCAATATATGTTAAACATATAATTCTTCAATACATATTTCTACAATTATATCATGATATTTTTTAAGAAATCTTGAACGATTTTAATATATACATGGGAGACATCTTGTAAGAGGAGAGTCTTGAAGATGATGTTTTTATTTTCTTGAATCAAATGCTATTTTCATAATCAACAAATATTAAGCACTGTGGAGTTTTGCCTTTTCTATATTTTTCTAGTCAAGTAGTCCACTGTCGAATAATGCTGATGAAAGTCTGCTTGCTCCCTAGAAATAATTCTTTTTTTTATCAGTCTTATAAAGCTTTTTATTTACAAAACATGAGTGACCTTTCAACATTGACCTTTGCAAAAAAACTTTTTTTTCCCAAGCTTTTCCTTTCCTTCCTCCCATCCCCAACCCCTAGATGACAGGTAATCTAATACATGCTAGATAGGATAAATTATATGACAAATACAATACATGTATACATATCTATACAGTTATCTTACTGCACAAGAAACATCAGATCTAGAAAGAGAAGAAGAAAAAAAACAACCTAAGAAGGAAAACAAAATGCATGGAAATATTCACAGAAAGCGTTAAAATGCTGTGTTGTGGTTCACTCTCAGTTCCCACAGGCCTCTCTCTGGATGTATATGACTATCTTCATCGCAGCACAACTGGTTTGAATCACATCATTGTTGAAGAGAACCATGTCCATCAAAATTGATCATCGTATAGTCTTGTTGCTGTGTATAATGTTCTCCTGGTTCTGCTGATTTCACTCAGCATCAGTTCATGCAAGTCTCTCCAATCCTCTCTGAAATCCTCCTGTTGGTCATTTCTTACAGAACAATAGTATTCCATAACATTCATATACCATAATTTATTCAGCCATTCTCCAATTGATGGGCATCTTTTCAATTTCCAGTTTCTTGCCACTACAAAAAGGGCTGCCACAAACATTTTTGCACATGTGGGTCCCTTTCCCTCCTTTAAAATCTCTTTGGGATATAGGCCCAGTAGAAACACTGCTGGGTCAAATGGTATGCACAGTTTGATAACTTTTTGAGCATAGTTCCAAATTGCTCTCCAGAATGGTTGGATCCGTTCACAGTTCCACCAACAATGTATCAGTGTCCCAGTTTTCCCACATCCCCTCCAACAGTTATCATTATCATTTCCTGTCATTTTAGCCAATCTGACAGGTGTGTAGTGGTATCTCAGAGTTGTCTTAATTTGCATTTCTCTGATCAATAGTGACTTGGAGCACCTTTTCATGTGACCGGAAATAGTTTCAATTTCTTCGTCTGAAAATTGTCTGTTCATATCTTTTGACCATTTGTCAATTGGAGAATGGCTTGCCTAGAAATAATTCTTATCAAGGATGCCCTTGATTCATTTTTAGAAGGCTCTTTATAGACCAAAATGAAAATGGAATGTAAGATTTTTTTGAGGCTGAGGTTTTAAAAAATAATAGTTTTATTATATATTATCATATATAACTATATTATATAATAAATGTATACATATATAATATAACTATTATTTCTTTCTCCCCTAGTTACATGTAAAGACAGTTTTTAAAACATCCATTACAATTTTTTTTTTTTTAGTTACAAATTCTCTCTCACCTCTCCTGTCTCTTTACATCCAGGCCCATCACCAGTCATCCTGATCTATATCTGGCCATTGGACCCAGATGGCTCTGGAGGGGAAAGTGAGGCAGGTGACCTTGCACAGCCCTCCCTTACTTAAATCCAATTCACTTGCCTTTCATAGCATCACCTCTCTGATATCCTGGTCCTCTTCAAGAATGAAGGACAAAACAACAACAATAACCCTGAAACAATAAGAAATTTGATATCAGTTATACATATTCAATCAGAACATAAGACTTAAAGTCAAAAGAAATCTAAGAGATCATAAGCAAATTAACCAACAAATAGTTATTAAGTGCCTACTGTGGGCCCATAAAAGGGGATACAAAGATAAGGTGGCTTCAGCCCTTAAGGAACTATCTAGTCCACTTGTTTTACCTAATTGAGGAAGCTGAAACCCAGAGAAAGGAAACAGCTTATCCAAATTCTCATAGGAATTAAGTCAGAAATGATTTCAAATTAAGGTCCCTAACTCTTATTTTTTTCTCTTGCTACAGGAAAATTTATTCAGAAAAAAAAATACCAGTTCAAATTTATCTGGGAAGCTTTTTCAAAAAAAGAGACTATTCAAATAATCCTCCTAAATTCCAAGAAGGCAAAATATTGTTAATTAAGTATTTAATATTTGTTATGCTAGCATAATTGTTTTTAGATAAATTCAAAATTATGATAGTCAAGTTGTACTTTAATATGCTGTAAGTTTACTTTATAATATTTGTAGCAAAATTCTCACTCTAAAGGCATTTTTTCCCCTGAGGCAATTGGGGTTAAGTGACTTGCCCAGGGTCACACAGCTAGGGAATGTTAAGTGTCTGAGAACAGATTTGAACTCAGGTCCTCCTGACTTCAGGGCTGGTGCTCTATCCACGGCGCCACCTAGCTGCCCCTAAAGGCATTCTTGAATGAATAAATTGAATCGAATGAATGAAAAAGCATGTATTAAGTAGTAATTTTGTACCAAGGACTGTGTACTAAGTGCTAGGGATGCTAATCCAAGAAAGCAAGATGGTTCCTACTTTGAGGAACTTCTAGGAGAAGACATCCCATGAGAGGCTCCTAGAGTAGGAAAGTAGAAAGGACTGTGCTATGTCTTGCAGCATGGTTTAGAAATGGCCAGGAAATGGCACGGTGGGGAAAGGAAGGGCAATAAGCATTTATATCATGTGGCAGGCGTTATGCTAAGTACTTTACAATTATATCTCATCTGATCCTCACAAAAAACCAATGAGTTATATTATTATCACCATTTTGTAGCAGAGGAAACTGAAGCAAAAATAGAGTTTTGGGTCTGGGGCCAGATAAGATGAAAACTCATTAATTGCAGGCCAAGGTCCCAGAGCCAGGGGCAGAATCTAAATTCTGGTAGGAAGAGCAGGAAGAACTTGGCCCAAGTCCTTTCTTTTTTTGTCACTTGTCTCTAAATCTTTGAGGACTCAAAAGGAGATATATAGCTACGTGTGGCCAACTGGCTTTTATGTCTTAGTGATGGTCAAAGAGCTCCTGCCTGTGTTCAGAGAAACAGTGAAAATCCTTTCAGAAACACTAATGTCACCAGCTCAGGCTTGAGCTATCTCCCTTGGATAAAGTGACTAGTTCAGCCGCCTTCCTGACTCGGAAGATCATCATCGGTCAAGTTCTCAGGGCCTTTTGGTCTTGCCAACACATCGACTATAGTTATTGCTCTGCCTTGTCCCGTTAATTCAAGTCAATGGGAGCCCAGTATTGGTCTCTAAGCCTTGTCCTACCTGGAAAGGAGCACTGACCCTTTGGTTAGCTGTGAATCTTGATACTTAAATGGTGTTGGCTAAAGCTCAAAGGGACCTACGGGATCATCTATGCTAGACCTTCATTTTTCAGATCAAGAAACTGAGGGCTAGGAGCATCCAGGAATTTGACTCCATGACCACCTCTCATATATATAATATATATTTATGTATAATATAATTCATTATATAATTGCCTTTCATTTAAAAAATAAAGTATTTAAACTGCATTATAGAAACAATAACACATTTAAAGAGTGAAAAGGGAGAACTGAGTGTGCTACTTGTCTCTGGGGAGCATCAAGTCATACTCCAACTATAACTCCAGAGCAAAGTCACAGAATTAGTTTAAAAACATCTCCTAACTGTGCCCAAAGGATTATCAAACTGTGTATATACCAGCAGTGTTTCTATTGAGCTTATATCCCAAAGAGATCTTAAAGGAGGGAAAGGGCTCCACATGTGCAAGAGTGTTTGTGGTAGCCCTTTTTGTGGTGGCTAGAAACTGGAAACTGAAGGGATGCCCATCAATTGGAGAATGGCTGAATAAATTATGGTATATGAATGTTATGGAATATTATTGCTCTGTAAGAAACGACCAGCAGGACGATTTCAGAGAGGCCTGGAGAGACTTGCATGGACTGATGCTGAGTGAAACGAGCAGAACCAGGAGATCATTATACACGGCAACAAGAAGACTATATGATGATCAATTCTGATGGATGTGGCTCTTTTCTTTTCTTTTTTTTTTTTGCTTTTTTGCTGAGGCAATTGGGGTTAAGTGACTTGCCTAAGGTCACCCAGCTAGGACGTGTTAAGTGTCTGAGGGAGGTCAGATTTGAACTCAGGTCTTCCTGACTTCAGGGCTGGTGCTGGACGTGGCTCTTTTCAACAGTGAGATGATTCAGGCAAGTTCTTGTGATGGAGAGAGCCATCTGCACCTGTTCCCAGGTATTGTGGGAATTGAGTGTGGATCACAACATAGCATTTCCACTTTTTTTTGTTTTTATTCACTTGCATTTTGCTTTCTTTCTCAATTTTTTTTCCTTTTTGATCTGATTTTTCTTGTGCAGCACAATAATTGTAGAAGTGTGTATAGAAGAATTGCATGTGTTTAACATTGGATTACTTGCCATCTAGGGGAGGGGTAGGGAGCAGAGAGGGCGATAAAAATTTGGAACACAAAGTTTTGCAAGGATGAATGTTGAAAATTATCTATGCATGTTTTGAAAATAAAAAGCTTTAATGAAAAAAATCATCTCCTACTAAGCTCAGGGAGTATAAATGGACTTGAAGGGAGAATTTAAGGAAAACAATAGACATTCTTAATTGCTACTCATTTGCAGGATATCATAGGTTGCATCCAGCCAGAAATGGGTGGCTGTCTCCCAGTCCCAGGATGGGAAGGCGGGCAAGAGCTTCCTGTTGGGTGCGGCTCACTGACTGCTCTAGTCCAAGCATCTATCACTGAGACCCTTTGTGTGGGATGGGTCTGGGTTGGCCCCAGAGGGCAGAACTAGGAGCAAGGGGGTGGAGGCTGTGGAGAGGCAATTTTCATACTTGAAATAAGTAACAATTTATGAACACTCCAGGCTGTCCAAAAGGGGAATGGCCTGGCTTGGGAGGTCTTTACAGAGGATACAAGATGGAGATGGGATTTCTGCTCAGGAAAAGTTTGGGCCGAATGAAGTCCTTTCCAGTCCTGAGATTCTGTAATTCATAAGAATAACCCAGACCCCTTCAAAGTTATCTCATTTGGGGGCAAATTGAAGTCAGGAGGACCTGAGTTCAAATCTGGTCTCAGACACTTAACATTCCCTAGCTGTGTGACCCTGGGCAAGTCACTTAACCCTAATTGCCTCAGCAAAAAGCAAAAAAAAAGTTATCTCATTTGGACCTCACAGGAGGCAGAGATTATAGACATTGTCTCCATTCTACAAATGGAGAAACTGAGGCTGAGCGGCCAGTGGATAGAGTGCTGGGCCTGGAATCAGGAAAACCTGGGTTCAAATGCAGCCTCAGATATACTCTAGCTGAGTGAACTTGGGTAAGTCACTTAACCTGTTTGCCTCAGTTTCCTCACCTGTAAAATGGGGATGATAATAATACCTATTTCTCAGGGTGGCTGTGAGGGGCGAGTGAGACAATTGTAAAGCACTTAGCATAGTGCCTAGCACAAAGTAGGTATTATAAAAATGGTAGTTATTCTTATTTTAATTATTCTAAATTCTAAATGACATGCCCATGGTAGAAGTAGAATTTTAACTCAGCATCATCCTTGATTTCTCACTATCACTCATATCCAGTCTGTTGCCAAAATTTGTCATTTCTACCTTTCCAGCTTTTTGATTTTAGCCACCATATTGATTCAGGCCCTCATCCCCTCTTGCTGGGACTGCCCTCCTTGTTCTCCAAACAAGATGGTCCATCTCTGGGCATTTTTACTTGGGTATCCCCTGTCCTGGAATACCCTTCGTGTCTTATCTTTGTCTCCTAGCTTCCTGTCATCCTTTAAGTCCCAGCTCAAATCTCATCTTCTACAGTTAGCCTTTTCCAATCCCTTTAATTTTAGGGACTTCCCTCTGTTAATTATCTCCTAATTATTCTACATATAACCTGTTTATACAGTTATTTGCATGTGTTCTTTCTTGCTGGATTTTAAGCTTCTTTAGGGCAGGGACTTATCTTTTCCTGTTTTTGAATCTGTAGTACATAGTAGGTATTTAATAAATACTTATTGATGGACCATTACAATAACCTTTCATTCAGTCTCTTTGCCTTAAGCCTCTGTCTGCAAAAGCAATTTTTAATAAATTCTGAATTTAACAAATAACAAGAAAAATATACATATTTTCCATGTATATGGAAAATATACATATTCCATATACAGAGGAAATCAGAAAAAGTCTTTGTACAGATACATGTAGCCAAACAAAACAAGTTCCCATATTGATTCTGTCCAAAAACATTTGTCTTATTCTATATTTTGTGTCCAACACTTCTCTTTGAGGAGGTAGGTAGCATGTGATTACACATCTTCTGGGACAGTTGTTGGTCATTACACTGATCAGATTTTTTTTTTTTTAAATCAAAATGCGTTTTCTAAAGCTTAACTCTAACCACTTGTTGCTGTTCAGTAACGATTTACTGACCCTCTGGCCTTTGTTGTCCGTGGGATTTTCTTGGCAGAGATACTGGAATGGTTTGTCATTTCCTTCTCCAGTTTATTTTACAGTTGAGGAAACTGAGGCAATCAGGATTAAGTGACTTGCCCAGGGTCACACAGCTAGTAAATATCTGAACTCAGATCTTTCTGAATTCAGGTCCAGAGCTCTGTTCCCTGAACCACCTACCTGCCTCCAGTTCTGATCACTCATTCTACTTCCCAAGAAACTCCAATGACTTTGGTTCAAGTGCCGGCTGGAAAATGAAAGCGTTTCCTCACTTCCCCCTTTCCTACCTTTCCAATATTCTTACACTTTCCTCCTTTCATTCTAGCTGCACTATTTGCTGTTCCTCACACAAAACAGACACTCCATCTTTCATCTTTGTGACCTTTCCAGGTTGGACCCCATGGCTGAACATACCCATTCACTTCCTACCTGGAACTTCCCTGCCTTTCCTACCTTATTCTCGCCTTTCCTGGTCCCCCGAACTGCTGGTACCTTTCCTCTGACCTTGCCTTCCTATTTGCTCTGCCTGTGCCTTTTATGAACATGATAATTTACATGTTTTCTCCCCATTAGAGGGAGTTTCTTGAGGACAGGGATGCCTTTTGCCTTTCTTCATGTTCTCAGTGCTTAACACAATGCCCTATGCCTTAGCACTAGTACATAGTGTTTGAAAATGCTTAATAAATACTTGTTGACCTGACTAATAGATAAATATTCAATGTCTCTTGGCCCAGAAGAACATTTCCATCAGCTCAGAGGTTCTTGCTGTACTTTGGGAGGGAACTGGACCCCCTTGTTCAAGGGAGGAGAAGAATGTTTCATATCCTCTTTCTGCTTTAGGACCAAGGCGATGCTCTGGAGTGCTGACATGATAAACACTGGAAATATTTATTCTCCGCTCCAAATGAATAAATTGATATTTTATTCGAAAGAAAAAATATTCAAGACATATAGTCAGGTAATTTCTAAAGAAACGATTCAAGCTATTTTTATTATTAATTTAATAATTATTAATTTATTGTAAAATAAGCATTTCCATAGCATGGTATACTCTGGAGGTAGATAAACATCTTCCTTCATAAGTTCTTTGTAATTAATTAATTTCTTTGTAATAATCATGATGACTTATTTACTTATTCTTTTTTAATAGTATTTTATTTTTCCAAATACATGTAAAGATAGTTTTCAACCTTCATTTTTGTAAGACTTTGTGTTTCAAATTTTTCTCCCTCCCCCTCTTACCTCCCCACCCAAGTCAGAAAGCAATATGAAATAGGTTAAATATGTACAACTCTTTTAAGCATATTTCCCTATCTGTCATGGTGAACAAGAAAAATTAGCTCAAAAGGGAAAAACCACTAGAAAGGAAAAAAAAAGTCCAAGCAAACAAACAACAAGGAGAAAATAATAGTGTACTTTGAGTCATATTCAGTCTCCATAGTTCTCTCTTTCTGGAAGTGGATAGCATTTGGAACTATATTTTTTTAAAAAATTACTATACTGTATATACTCTTTGACCTTGTAAGACCACTCCTAGGACAGTCAAGAAGGCCTTCTCAAGTCATTCAAAGATGGAGATAAAGGTCTCATACAAATATTTAGAGCAGAACATTTTGTAGTAGCAAAAAACTGGAATGAAAGTGTCTATCAATCAGGCAATCACTAAACAAAGAAATCCCTGGCCACCTACAGAGAAGCTATAACCTTCTCTCCTAGCTACTGCAACTCAGGACTCTACTCCTAGGTTCCTAAGCCATTTTGACTATTATAAATGTCCAGATTTACTACAAAGAAAGATATTATCTGCATCTAAAGAAAGAACTGATAAACAGAAGTGTGCACAGAATGATTTTACATATATATATATATATATATATGTTTGTGTCTCTTGGAAGCTATCTCTGGGGAAGAAGGCGGAAGAAAAAAAGAAAAAAAAAGAATGACATGATAATTTTATTATATATTTAGAAGGCATAGCTAGTTGTTTATAATAGGTTTGCATTTTCATGTGCAATTTTTTTTTACTTAATGTTCTGGAAATGCTTGTTTTATTTCACAAATTAAAAATAAAATAAAGTTTAAATAAAAAAAGAAAGAAGAAAGAAAGAAAGAAAGAAAGAAAGAAAGAAAGAAAGAAAGAAAGAAAGAAAGAAAGAAAGAAAGAAAGGAAGGAAGGAAGGAAGGAAGGAAGGAAGAAAGAAAGAAAGAAAGAAAGAAAGAAAGAAAGAAAGAAAGAAAGAAAGAAAGAAAGAAAGAAAGAAAGAAAGAAAGAAAAAGAAAGAATGAAAGAAAGCAAGCTCTCTGAGGGCAGGGATTAGCTTATTTTCAGAGAACCTGAAATCCTAAACCTGGATCCTGTGGCTTTTCAAGTCTGTTCCTTTAGCTGATCACTGAAACAGTTTTAAGCTCTTTCAGGTATAACTAGTTCAATTCTCAAAAGAGAATTGAAAAATCCCTCATTATCTGCTCTCTAGGTTTCTTCCTTCCTAAAGCCATGGAGAACAGCAGAGGGGCATCCCCCTGAGGGAGTTGTTTGGCCCTGTGACATCATGGGGACTCCAACTCAAGTGATTTGGACTGAAGTCAGGCAGTGTCACATACAGCTTTCATCCTCATCCTCTCTTCCAGTCACAAGACAAAAGTCAGAACAACTGATGATGGCCTGGGAGGCAGTGGATGACCTTGGGGTCTTCAATGTCCCTCCAAGCTCTAAGCGTTCTACAATGGCACCTTCAAGGCTGTTGGAACAAATTGTTCTTTTCCTCCCTTTCCACCAGGGAAGTCTTCCCATGCTTGGGGTAGACACCCCTTGCCTCACTCTGGTTTAGCTCATTTAGCCAGTTTTCCTGGCTTGTGGCTAGGGTGCATGCTACAGCTTCTTGGAGCCACAGGAGAGAGAAGGGTGATGGATGGACAGCAAAGTGAATGACCCTTTCTCTGAAGC
This sequence comes from Myrmecobius fasciatus, assembly GCA_023553655.1. Classification (NCBI taxonomy): domain Eukaryota; kingdom Metazoa; phylum Chordata; class Mammalia; order Dasyuromorphia; family Myrmecobiidae; genus Myrmecobius; species Myrmecobius fasciatus. Next base: position 122,030 of record JAJPUD010003394.1, on the reverse strand, counting down.
GATAGACAGACTGTTTACAGGTAACCAAGAGGGGCCCAACCAGTTCCTTTTTTTTTTTTTTTTTTTTTGCTGAGGCAATTGGGGTTAAGTGACTTGCCCAGGGTCACACAGCTAGGGAATGTTAAATTCCCTGAGACCAGCCAACCAGTTCTTTATGTGACAGGAGGATTCTGCTTCCTCTGATCAGCTTCCTGAAGCTACACCATGTTCTCTGAAGAGCTCCTCGTAGCAAATACAGAGCTTTCTGGCTCCCTTCAGACTGATGAAAGGGCAGTGGACTCCAGATACGTTACATCTGAGATGTCTAAATGACAGTGTGTCCAAATTAGGCAATTGCTGGTTCAGGATTCGAACTTGGACTAAGACTCATATATAGATCTTGGAGTCATCTGCATGGAGATAATTGAATCCACAGGTGCTGAAGAAGTCACCAAGAATATAGAGAGAAGAAAAGAGAGGGCAGGACAGAGCTTTGGGGATAAACCCTCCTCATTTCTGCCTCTTTGCTAAAGAGATTTCAAATTAAGGATTTCTTCAGGAAAAAAACTTTCCCCAATTCTCCATAATCACAGTGCCTTCCCTCTGAGACTGACTCTAATTTATTCTCCATAATCATAATGTCTTCCCTCTGCGATTGACTGTAATTTATCATCTTTATCTGTGTGCATCACTGTTTTCAGGGGCTCTGATCCATTAACCTGTGAAATTTGAAACTTGAAAGCAGAGACTAGATTATTGTTCTTTTTGCTTTTCTGTGTGATCCTTTTAGCATAGTGTCTGGAAATAGTAGATTTTAAATAAATGCTTGTAGACTGATTGACTGAGAAATCTTCCAGTGATGATCATTGATTATTGGGGGCATTGTAACCTCCATACTTCAGGATAAAATTTGCTGCTGAAGGTGATATGCTTGTTTCTAGGCTAGCCGGGACCCAGGTGGCTAGTAGATTTACCTAAGCATCTCTCCTTCCCTTCCTTCTCCAGAATCCAGGGTGTACACCTGTCCCAGGTTGGTACATTGTGGCCTGAGGTGCTAAGGGCTGAACTCAGGATAATCAATTAAAGATCCAGGAGCAGTTTCCTGTTCAGCCTTCTTTAGGTTTATGATTGTGCTGTCCAAAGTCTCTCTTAAACAAAAGAGATCACAAATGTTTCACCTCAGGCAAAAATACCAATTTTATTTATATATTCAGAAATCTTTTTGGATGGCTACAAGCCAGGGGAAGACTCCAAGCTGTTGGCAGGGCCAGAGCATAAAGCAAGTCCCACCCTGCCTGGAAAAGGAGAGCCTTAGGGACAGATCACCCAGATGGTTTCCTAGAATAGCAGAACCGGAAGGGTCATCTATCTAACTCCTTTATTTTACAGAAGAAGAAATGGAGGCTTTATGGAAGGTCATTTCATTCATAAGGAGCCAGGATTCGGAGGGAGGCCCTTTGATTCCAAATTTAGTGTTCCAGGAAGTACATCCTTCTTCCCACAGGTTCAGAGGAGCTCTCCAGACGCATTTCAAGGTTGTATGTGGGGGAAAGCCTTCCACCAACAAATCTCAGCTGCTGCTTATCTCCTAAGTCTTGAAGAGCTGCCAAATGCTCCCAGGGAGAAAGTCACTTTCCCCAATCACTTAGGAAATGTCAGAGGGAGGATTTGATCCCAAAGCTTGCTTACTCCAAGACAAGCCCCCTGTCCAGCAGCTCCTGTGCCCTGCCTTTCTTGTCTGTGGATGTAGAGCTCCCATGGAAACCTGCAATTCAGTTCCAAGTGTCTCCAGCTCTCTTGCTTTTTTTTTTTTTTTTGGATACACCCAAGGGATTGCTGGTAAAGACTTAACCAGGTTAAAAAAAACAGCATACACAGGACACACTTTTAAGTTTATTTTGCATTATTAACATTTTTTCTACAAGTTTCTTTAGTCTAGGCAATCAACAAAACAATCAAACTGAGATTTGTAGCATTTGCTGATAACCCAGGTGTAAATGTTCATGTTGAAGATAACAGGTGTAATTATTGTTGTTGAAAGTTTAACAGTCTTACTCATTTACTTTCTTTTTATTTTTTTGATCTGATTTCTCTTGTGCAGCAAGAGAATTGTATAAATATGTGTATACATATTGGATTAACTTATATTTTAACATATTTAACATATATTGGATTGCTTGCCCTCTAGGGGAAGAGGTAAGAGGAAGGAGGAGAAAACCTGAAGCACAAGACTATGCAAGGGTTAATGTTAAAAAATTATCCATGCATATGTTTTGAAAATAAAAAGCTTTAAAAATTAAAAAAAAGAAAGTTTAAGAGTCTGTTGTCACCAGTTCACACCTCTGACCACCACATCGACCCAGGATGTCCTTGATCCTCTTTAAAAATGAAGATCCACCACCCACAACCATAAAAGAGTAAAAGGAAGTATCCACTTCAATCCTCTGCATAGACAAATATACTTTGCTAGAATCACAGAGCCCTAGGTCAGAAAAAAAAAAACCTGTTATTTCCTTTGGGTTCGAAACCTGATCAACAATCCAAATTTATAGTTGTTTATTGAAGTGGTAGGAAAAGGCACCAGAAGTGGTAAATCGATTTGGGGGAGCATAATTGTAAAAGAACATTATATAAAAATAGTATCATGGTGATTTGGTTTCAGTTCCATTGAGTTTCCAGGATGGGCATTTTGTCAATTTCAAAGAAGCTGGTCCAGAGTTCCCATCATTATGGTGTCACAGGCTATATCTAAAACAGGCAAGTTTTTGAACCCCAATAGTTTTGATTGACCAATAGAAGATTTGAAGTCATGGAGACAAGAACCACAAAGGGCAGTCTTTAATCAGACCCTAGACCCCAAAAGAACTTGAGGGGGGCCCTGAGTTCAGCTGCCCCCTTTTTACAGATGAGGTAACCAAGACCTGGAAGATTAAGTAACTTTCACAATATCACCCAGGGCATGTCAGAGAGAGACTTTGAACAGAGATCTTTGGGCTCTTTCCATTGTTCCTCACTATCTGCCTTTTTATTCTGAGTTCTAATTTTCCCCGCTCCCTCCCTGCTCTGGCATTTGGTGCTCCAAAGTCTCTTCCAACTAAAGCATTCTATGATTCTAGGAATATCATGACCCTGAAGGCAGCTCCATTCCTCTTCTATGAAGCTGACACAAAGCCTGAAACAATGTGGGCACTGTCTGTCGAAAATGAGCGTATGAAAATGTGCTGGAAATGGAACAGAGACAAGCTCTCCATGGAACTTGCCTGCTGGGGCCCATGGCTCACAACTGGGGCTTTGCCATGTGAGCACAGCCAATTGAGGGGCTTATTTCCATTTTTCCTTTTCCTTAACAGGAAAATGGGGGTTATGAGCAACTCCCCCAGATGAGAATAAGAAAGGGTTTAGCTCATTTAGGGCAGTATTTGAATAACTCTTGGTTCTTTTGATAATTTGGAGGGAGTTGCAGTCTCACAGATATAGAAGGATGCTCCCTCCATCCATGCAGGATGATCACAGAATCTCAGAGACCAACCTATTCTCCCAAAAAGATTCTACCTCAATAACATCCTGTAGTAAATTCCACTTTTGGTTCACTTTCCTAGGAAAAGATAATTTTTTTCCTTACATTGAAATCTACCTTAGTTCTAGTGCCCTTCTAGTGAAATCCTTCTGTTCAGTGTTGAGAGTGCTCATGAAATAATACAGAACAGACTGCCGTGGGCTGAAATGGTAAGACCAAAGTGGATGCATCCAATTTCACTGATGGGATTTGCTAAAAAGAGCAACTCAGAATATAGAAAAAATTAAATGAGAACACACCAATAAATGGCAACATACAAGCTCGTAAGTCAAAGGAGGCAACCGGGGCTCCATTCTGCCTCAGAGCAAGTTATAAGGACATTGGACTCTTTAGCGGGGGAGTTAATGATTTTTCAAATCTATCTGACTAGCTATCTTCTTATTTATCTAGCCATTCATTTATTTATCATCTAATTATCTAACTAACCATCTATCTTCTACTTATTTATATATCCATTCATTCACTTCGTTAGTATCTAATTATCTTCTACTTATTTATCTATTCATTCATTTATTTATCTATCATCTATCTAATTATCTATCTACACATCTATCTGTTTAAAGTGAGAGAAGAGGAAATGTGGAACACTGGATAGAGAGCCATCGTAAGAGTTCAGAAGATTTAGGCTAAAGTCCTGTACCTCACACACAGAGTAGCTGTGAAAATCACAGCCTTTCAGTGCATCAGGTAGCTCTCTAAAAACCACAAATTTTTATAAGTTTATAAATTTTAGAGCAGGTGTTGAGTGATCTACATTGATAGAAAGCATTTTTTTTAATTAGCAGTTCCTAAACTGATGAGATCACAGATCTAAAACCTTGATTAAAATGAGCTTTATTGATATTTTTGGAAATGACCCATAGCTTGGCAAATTGAATCCTTCTTATGAGCGATATCAACAATATAGAGACCTTATTGAATGATGTATATGTCATTCTGCCCTAGGAGTCCACTATCTTTCAGCCCAAGGGAGATACTTTTCACCATCTGTTTTTCAGGACCATAACCATTCCAACAGCTGCTCAGAATTTGGCTTTCTTTTAGTAATCTCTCTTTAATAATCTCTGCTTGGAAGTCTACCTGCCAAGAGTCACAGGAAATAGATGACTATCACTGCAAAACAATCTTTACACAATTAAAAACAAGCCTGAATAATTGGCGAGATATTAATTGTTCATGGGTAGGTTGAGCCAATATAATCAAAATGACAATGTTTCTAGTGATCTCATTTACATCATAGTTATTAGAGAGACTGAGGGTTTTTTTTTTGTTTTTTTTTTTTAAATCTGTATCTATTCATTCACATCTCCCTATATATTTCTCTGAATTCCTCATAGTTGTAATTTCTTATTGAATACCAATAATGCATTGTGTTCATATGCCATAGTTTTTTCATTCTCTGATTGAAGTAAAGTTTTTTATTATTGCAAAAAATGTAGCTCTGAATAAAACCACACACCTATGCATGTGTATATACACATGTATCTCTGTATAGACACACACACACACATATATATGTATACATGCATAAATGCAAACACATGACTTTTTCCTCTGTCTCTGACCTCCTTGAGGTCAATGACCAGTAAAGAAAATGAACAGTTTAGGTTTTTTGTATGATACAAATTCAAAATAATTGGAACAACAAATAACCTTACCAATAGCGTATTGGTATGATTGTTTTTCCCATTGTCATAGATCATTATACATTTTTTGCCATTTTTGCTAATTTACTTTGGTTGATGATTGTGCTGATGAAAGCCTCTCCTAAACTTTATCCCTGTCCTCTCGTATTGTGATTAGATTTATCATCCTATTTTCCTTTGACCTAAATCTATATGATTCCATGTTATTGAATTGTTGACAAGGTTAAGGTCAAGGGGTTGTACCTCATGTGAGTAACTTGTAGCTTCTTTTTGTTCTTTAACTACTATTGCCAACCCACTCACAGGAGCTAATCACTAATCAATCATGAAGGGTTCCAGAGCAGAAATGACTTGGAGCAAACTCAACCTGACTAGTGGGAACAGTTCCCAAACACCATTATATACTTCTAGTTGTGGGCCAGTGACAACATCTTCAAATAGTCAAAATAACATGGAAACCCTCCCATGATTTCACAGGTTTTTCATGTAATCTTATTTTATATTAACTTCTCCTTTTAGTCCAACTGGTCTGCTGGCTGTTCTATGTACTTATTTTTTTTAAAGTTCATTTTTTACAAACATTAAAATTTTTTTAAGTTCTGAATTCTCTCACTCCCTTCTGATTGTCTCCCACCTACTGAGAAGGAAAGAAACATGATATCAATTATACATGTGAAATCATGCAAAACTTTTCGCCTTAGCCTTGTTGCAAAAAAGACAAGAAAAATAAAGTGAAAAAATATATGCTTTAATCTGAACTTTCATCAATTCACTCTTTAGAGATGGATCACATTTTTCATAAGTCCTTTGGAATTGTCTTTGATCACTGTCTTTATCAGAATAGTTGCCATATCATATTAATCATTGTATAAAGCTTGCTGCTATTGTGTACAATGTTTTTCTAGTACTGCTCACTTCATATAAATTCCTATTCTCTGATTTTTCTGAAATGATCCTGTTTATTATTTTTTTCCCTTAGTAGCATTTTATTTTTTTCCAATTACATATAAAGATTGTCTTCAATATTCATTTTGGCAAGATTTTGAGTTCCAAAATTTTCTCCCTCCCTCTTTTTCTCCTCTCCTTTCCCAGACAGCAAGTAATCTGATAGACCTTATACATGTACATTCATTTTAAAATATTTCCCTATTAGTCATGTTGTGAAAGATCAGAAATAAAAAAAAATCAAAACAAAAGGGGAAAAATTATGAGAAAGAAAAAGCAGACAAAAACTTTTGATCCACATTCAGTCTCCACAGTTTTCCTAGATGAGGATGGCATTTTCCATCCCAAGTTTATTGAAATTATCTTGCATCACTCCCTTGCTGAGAACATTTAAATCTATCAGAGTTGATCATCACATGATCCTGCTGTTACTGTGTACAATATTCTCCTGATGGAGCTCACTTTGTTCATGTGAGCATCAGTTCATATAAGTCTTTCCAAGCTTTTCTGAAATCAGTCTGCTCATCATTTCTTATAGAAGAACCATTCTCCATGACATTCATATATCATAACTTATTCAGCCATTCCCCAATTGATGGACACCCACTCAATTTCCAATTCCTTGCTACAATAAAAAGAGCTGCTACAAATATTTTTGCATGTGTGGGTCTTTCCCTCTCTTTTATGATCTCTTAAAGAGATCATAAATATTGCTGAATCAAAGGAAAGGCACATTTTTATAGCCTTTCAGCCACAGTTTAAAATTGTTTTCAACTGTTCCATGAGATTGTGATTCTATCTCCTATCTCTGTTCCTTTGCAAGGTAGTCTCCCATTCTCTGCCTTTTAGAACTCTTAGCTTCCCTCAAAGCACAGGCCAGGAACCACCTCTTGTACTTGTACATGTTGTACCCTTCCTCACAGACTGTAAGCTCCTTGAGTGAAACACCTCTGACTTTTTATTTACAGTACCTCAGATAGTATCTTGTATATAGCAAGTACTTAATACAGTTGAATCAGCTGAGGTGAATGAAACTCTCATCCTAGGTGACTTGTGTACATATAATTCCACATATCCTCCACAAAAGGCCTATCCAATGTGCTAGATGTTTTCTTTTATTCGTTTTTAGGTCACTTACTTGAGAAGCTGCATGTGTAATGGACCTGGGATTAGGAGGGACCTGGGTTTGGATACCTCTGACATTTGCCAGCTGGGTGACCAAACGCATCCATCTAATTCATCTTGCTCAGCTGCCAGCTCCTGGTTTATGAAATAGAGCTGATAATATCTATGTCTCTTATAGGGTTCTTTGTAAACTTTAGGCATGGACCAGCTCAGATTTGCCTCCATGGGGGAAATGTCCATTTTGATGAGATTGGAGATGCATTGAAGTACACTGGGTATTTGCATCATTGAGAATCCCTATTTTATCATTTGCTTGTTAAAAAACAAAACAAAACAAAACTCTGATTTGTGCCTTTTACTTTTACATGTAACTCTTCCAGATATTTTGCCTGCCTCCTGCTCTTAGTCAAATTTTCCTTTTCAACAAAGAAGAATTAAGTCAAAACAACCAAGTATATTTTACAATGTAAGTGAAATTCTGTCTCCGTGGTCCACCACCTCTCTGCTGAGAGGAAGGAAATATATCATGTGATCTAGTCTCAGAGACTTTGGTGGTTTTTCCAATTATTTAGAATTCAACTTCCTTTTAGTGACCTTTTCTTTTACTTTGTTCTTGTTACTATGTATAGGATATGACTGGTTCTGCCCTTTCCACTGTTGTATGAACAACATATTAGTATATTCATTATTCTTACCATCCAAGAATATTTCATTGCTTTCATAGATGCACTCTTCTCTATTTACCTGAATGGTTCACCTCCTTTTTTGGTCATGAATGAAGTCATTAATGCTACTTATTGTCAAGAGAGAAATACCCAGGACAGAATCCTCATGCTTCAGACTCTAGTTTCTTTCCTGGTTCAGAGAAAGAGTAAATAAAAGGAAGGGAGGGACAAAAAGCCCTATTGTATTCTGTGTATAGGTAACTGGGACTTTTCCCAACTGTATCTGATTCATAGGAAAAAGTAATGGAGCTAAAGGAGACCTTGAAGGTAACTTAATCCAAACTCTTTTTTTTTTTGTAGATAGGGATCTGAGACCCCTAAAGGGGAATATGATATCTCCAAGGTCACACAGTTAGTGGGAGAACCAATGGTATAGCCTAAGTTCCTCAGCATTACTCTTTCTATTGGACCACACTGCCTTATGTATCTAACTGTGTAGAACTCAAGGGGCAGCTGACTGAAATTTGAGCTGCTCAATAAATATATTTTAGTTCAGGCTTCATATGTCTAATTCTAAATTATAGAGATTTTTCTCTTCCTTGTGGAAGCATTCCAAATAGGACTTGGTTTCTGTTCCTACTTCTGACATCAATTTGCTGTGACCTTGGGCAATTACATTTCCTCTTTGGGCCTCAGTTTCCTCATCTGTAAGATGGTCCTTAAAGTTACTTCCAGTTCTGACACTTTATATCCTAAATTGCAAGACTCAAAATCTGCTCTACTTCTCTCATTCCATGTTTTAAGTTCTAATGACCTTCCTAATTCTGACTTTCTGTATTCTAAGGTCCCTCTTAGTTGTGACATTATACTCTCTAAGGTCCCTCCCAGCTCTGACATTCCCTGTTCTAAGGTCCCTCCCCCCTCTGCCACTTTAGAGTCAAAGGTCCCTCCCAAGCTCTGACATGCTATGTTCTAAGTACCTGTTACCTACACTCTGACCTTTTGTGTTCTAAAGTTCTTTCTAGCTCTAATACTGTGTTCTAAGGTCCCTCCCAGATCTAATCTTCTTTCTGTGTTCCAAGGTCCCTTCCAGCTCTGACATTCCCTGTTCTAAAGTCCCTTCCAGCTCTGACATTCCCTGTTCTAAGGTCCCTCCCAGCTCTGACATTCTCTGTTCTAAGTACCTGTTACCTACACTCTGACCTTCTGTGTTCTAAAGTTCTTCCTAGCTCTAATACTTTGTTCTAAGGTCCCTCCCAGATCTAATCTTCTTTCTGCGTTCCAAGGTCCCTTTCAGCTCTGACATTCTATGTTCTAAGGTTTCTCCCAGTTTGAACATTCTATATTTTAAGGTCCCTCCCAGTTTTGATAATTTTTGTCCTAAGGTCCCTTACAAGAAGTCTATCAACAAACTTTGTTTCCTTGATAATCACTTCAGCATCTGTCTAGGAGAGCCATATCCAACTCTAAAATAAATTTTATGTTTTTCTTTTTTAGTTCAACTAGTAAAATTCATTACAAAATGCTTTAAATCAGGGGGAAAAAATTGCCAAGTTTCTGGCTTGGGATGCTGGGATGGGAACATAGCAGGTGGTCTAGGCGTTCAAGGATGAATTGAGGGTCCTGTGGGCAAATATGGATTCTGTCAAAGTCTAGTCCTTAATTCATAGGAAACATCTAGTGGCTGTTTTGAAGAAAAACAGGCTTCTTGAAAAGAAAAAAGAAAAAAAAATCTCCTTAAAGCCTTTCTTTCTATTTTTATTCTTTTCAGTTCATTGCTGAGTGTCAGTCACATCCAATGCATCCATGCCTGGAACATTAGCTAATCAGGCTTTCCAGAAGCATTCCATTCAGCTTAGGGGACGTTTTTGAGAATGGTTTGCTCATGGTGGCTTTTTAAGTAAACTGAAGGTTTTGAGTCTGAATGGGCTCCCTGGGGGTCAGTGACCCAGTTTGAATCCTGTGCTTTGATTGCCTCAGGTCATCATTATGGATAAGACCCTGGATCTTTCTGCTTTTAGGGTACACTTTGACCATGGCCAAAGTCTCTCTCACTTTCTTAGCCTTGGCTACCGAGTAATAACACCTTTGCTAATGACAAAGTGGAGTTTTTGTACCTACTTCACAGGGTTGTCATGGGGGGAAAGCAAGTAAATCTTTTAAATTCTAAGAAACCCTTGGCTATAATTATTTCTCCAGCTCCCAAGGAGGTGTCATACTGTTTAACAATAATTCAATCAATTGATCATCAAATGTGTATTAAGTGCTTACTATAGACAAGACACTGGGATGCAAGACCAAATGGGACAACCTGGATAAGTGCTCACAAAATAAATATGCAAATAAAGGATATTTTGGGGAGGGGTTGGGGACAACTGAGGCACTTGCTAGAGGCTGGGAGGATTCGGAAAGAACTCCTGGAGAAGGGGCTGCCTGAGCTAAATTCTGAAGGAAACTAGGGACTGGAAGAGGCAGCAGTAGGGAGGAATATTTGTGGAGAGGTCATGAGATGGCAGGTGGAATGCTGAATGACAGAAGAAGGCCATTGTGGCTGGATCTAGAGTACAAAGGGAGAAGTCCTGAGAAGACTGGAAAGGTAGCTTGGAACCAGCCTATCAAGGGCTTTCATTTGCTTTTTCAAAGATGGAGAGGGGGCAGCTAGGTAGTCGAAGTGGATAGAGCACCAGCCCTGAAGTCAGGCAGACCCAAGTTAAAATCTGGTCTCAGACAATTTCTAGCTGTGTGACTTCTTGGGCAAGTCACTTAACCCCAATTGCCTCAGCAAAAAAGCAAAACAAAAAACAAAAAAAAACCCAAAACAAAACAAAGATGGAGAAAAGGGGGTCCAGCTTGAGTGAATAAGGATGGAAAACAGAAGCATCAAACTCATGGCCTGCTGGCCTCAGGTAACACTCCCAGGGCTGACCAAACCCAATAAAAGTGCATTTCCTATTGGATTTTAATGTGTTGATGCATGAATTAAAAAAAAAAAGAAATATATATATAAACCCATGGGGTTTTCTAAGTCAATGGGGATCCTTATGTATGGTTTAACGCCTTTCCCCATCTTGTTTCTATTTGAATTTGACACCTCTGGAGTAAAGGATGGATTCTAGAGGTTCTGCTTTCATTCTTTGGACTCTATGCCTTTAGAGAACTGAAGGCATGGGTGTAAAATTATATGCTTTCTCAAAGCAAGGTAGGGTATTATATGAGCAACTAAGAGAAGAAGTAGCTAGTGGAGTGGCTGCGATCTAGTATCAAGAAGACCTGACAATTACTAGCTATAGGATCCTGGGGATAATAATAGCACCTACCCTCCAGGGTTATTGTGGAGGATAAATGAGATAGTATTTGTAAAGGCCTTTGGGGTGCTATAAAAATGTTAGCTACGGTTATTAATTACTGAGCCCTGAGACACGGCTTCAATGCTGCAGGTGTAATCCATTCAATTCTGTTTAACAAGCATTTCTGTTATAAATCGGGTCCACTAGGCCCTGGGGACATGAAAACACAAATGAAACAGTCTAAGGAGTTACCTCGTGCCATTCTTGAACTTGAAATCACAGGACATAAGTGAGTCCAAAGCCATCTTTGCTAGTTGGGCAAGTCAGTTCATGGTTACTGTCCTCAGTTTCCACAGATGTAAGAGGAGTGGGCTGGAGTAGAAGGCCATGGCCTGTGAGTTCTGAATCTAGGATCCTAATTAGGGAAGTGGGAGACAATGAGAAGAGGGACAGATTGCTAACAACCCTGTGTGTTTGTGCATGGGCTTGAGCTCGAGGGCTTGGACTCCAGCACTTAAGATAAACACTCTCAAAGTGAAGGTGAAGAGAGCAGACAAGCCTGTTGTGGGAGCCAGTTTGTCCTGGAACATCAAGTTGGGGGACATTCCCAAAGGAGCCTGCCCTTCTCTGTGCAGCGGATGTGCTCCTAGAAAGGTGCCATTGGAATATTGGTGATTCCTCTTCAAATGTGTTGGAGAGAGCTTATGATTTAGAGGCAGGCTTTTTGCTTCATAGACTCAAATCTTTCCTTCTCTTACAGCTTTCTACAAAAATAATTTTAAAAATTCAGTAGTATTTATTTATTTTTTTACAAATAAATGCAAAGATAGTTTTAAACATTCAATTTTTTTTAAATTAAAGCTTTTTATTTACAGAACATATGAGTGATTTTTCTACTAAACATTCAAATTTTGGTTAGACTGTGTTCCAAATTTTCTTCCTCCCACCCTTATCACTCTCCCCTCCTGATGACAGCAAGTAAATAATATGTTAAATATGTGCAATTCTTTTAAACATATTTGTCTTCTTGTGCAAGAAAAAAATCAGACAAAAGGGGAAAAAAGCATGAAAAAACAAACAAAAAAGTGAAATATTTTGTCTCCATAGTTTTTTCTCTGGATGTGAATGGCATTTTCCATCCATTCTTTCTTAATTCCCTCCTCCCCCAAGTGCTAGTCCCTCATAAGTTACCCATTATTGATCTCCAGTTTTTTATAATTTATTTATACTTATAAATATACTTATATTTATACTTAAACAATTTGTTGTTGTTCATTTATATTTGATTCTTTGTGACCCTATTTGGGGTTATTCTTGCCAGGGATACTGGAGTGGTTTGCCATTTCCTTCTCCAGATCCTTTTATAGATGAAGAAACTGAGCCAGAGTTAAATAACTTGTCCAGAATAAATGTCTGAGGTCAAATTTGAACTCAGGGCTTCCTGATTCTAGGCTTCTGTACCATGCACCTAGCTGCCCTAAACTTCAGTACTATTACATTGTTATGTTAAGTTGTTTATGGTCATAAAATTCACCCTTCCCTTCTCTTTACCACAAAGCAAGTTCCTTGAGGGTAGGGATGTTTCCCTTCTTATCTTTGTATTCTCAGTGTCTAGCATAGTGCCAGATTCAGAAGTAAACTCATTAAATGTTTGTTGATTGATTGCTAATTTCTCTTTATGCATGGGATTGGTAGGATGGTCCTATGGGAAGGGCCTGGGTTCTGGGTTTCAGATAGTCACTTACTGCCCACCAAGTCCCTGCTTATCCTTCCTTACTACAATTCCTGCACTGGTAAGGAGGAGTTAATACTACTGAATAAACTATTTTGTAATGCTGTGAGAGACTGAGCATTGTACACATATAAGCTATTATTATCATTTGATTGTTCTGAATATAAGCTACACCCCCCAAAAAAAGAAAAAAAAAAGAAATCTATATTTGCATGCTTATAAAAATCATTCGATAAAAATGACCATATTAAAATGTTTATTGTAAATGATGGTTGTTTCTCTCTTCTCTGCCTTGACATTTCTTTTGTTTTTGATAGAAAAGTTTCATTCACACTTAAACACTCCCAGGATGTATTTATTCACAGGGTTGCTGTGAAGGAAACATTTGTAAACCTAAGAGTGCTACAGAAACAACAGTTTTACTCCTTTCCTCTTTTTCATATCTTCTCCAACCAATTGTTCACAGCCTAATTTTTATGCAAATCAGGTTTGGAAATAAGAGTATGGACTATATTTGAACAAATATACAGAGCTGTAACTAAGGTGAGGTCCTCAGAGCTTTGCCTAGGGCACCAAAATTTAGAGCATTAAAATGGTAATTTTGAAAGGTTGAGCAATGAAAGAAATGCTACATTTATTTTCTGTAAGTTCTTTCAGTCCCTTCATTAGTTGCAGAGAAATAATGGAAGTTAGGCATCTACTTAGTGAGAATAATCAGTTCAATCCAATAAGCATTTTTTTGAACACTAAGTGCCTTTTGTAATAACAGTAATTATATGGTATTTTAAGATTTGAAATCACTTTATGTATTTATATAATTTATTTCCACAGTAATTGTGAGTTAGCTTCTATTATTATCCTCATTTTACAAATGAGGAAACAGAGGCTGAAAGAGGTTAAGTTCCTTAAACAGTGTCTGAGGCAGGATTCAGAATAAGGTATTCCTGACTCCAAGTCCAGTGCTCTGTCTACTATGCCATTTAACTTCCCTTGATTGTAATTAACTTGAATGAGATGGCACCAAATGGCAAATTTACTTCTCCAACTATAGGCCTCCTTCCATGTGGAAGCTATTCTCTATTCCTGCTCCAATATGATCTTTCTCCTGCCAGATGCACCCTTCTGCCTTAAGTCTTTGTGTTCCAGGGTGTCCCCATTCGATCTTCTTCCATTTAACTGAATTAATCTTCAGGGTATCATATTATTTTTATGTCATTAATTATAAAGTTAATTTAAGGACCCCCTTTTGTATTGCTTGGCTCAGGTGCCAAGATACCTAGTCACAGTTCTTCCAAAGGTATTCACAATAAAAATGGATTTTCATATTGGCTCCAAGTAGCATAGACCCAAATAAATTCATAAAGTTGATGGAAAGATGGTCCTTTTTATGACTAGTCAGCTTCCTTCTTATGCAATACAATAAAATGTCATTGATCCTACAGCATGCTGGGTAGAGTTTTTACTCAGCTTCCCAGAATTCCCAGAATTTGAGGTATGGAAGGGACCTCAGTGGCCTTCTAGTCCAACCCTTAAACTAAATATAGCTGATGAATGGTTGCACAACTCTTCATTTAATAAAGAGGGTTTCTTGGAGACTGTTTGCCAATCTCCAGTGAAGAAATTCCCTGCTTACACAAACATGCTATGTCACCCATGAAGACGAGAGCATTCACACTGATGTCAAAGTTGCACTCCAGGAGCTGAGGCAGGGGACCAAGAAGGTTTTGGGGAAAGGGAAAGAGCACTGTTTTCAGATGTGGCAACTGAAGTCTTCAAGCAGAGGCACTTGGGAGTAGGGTTGTTGTGGAAGGGTTTCATATATGAAAGGGACTAATTGATCTCTGATATCCCTTCTTACCCTACATTCTGTGATTCACTTCAAGTCAACAAGCCTGTTATTATTAAGTTTCTACTAGGTGCCAGACACTGTTCTAGGTGCCCAAAGTACAAAGACAAAAAGTGAAAGCCCTCTTCTAATCTGCTCCTGAAAAGTACTAATTTGCTGTTAAAGAACATAGGTTTACCTTCCACTTCAGTTGCATTTATAACCTTGGGCCTGTCATCTGTTTGCTCATCTGCAAAATGAAGAGGTTGGGCCAGAGGGTCTCTGGCAGCTCTATATCTAGAATACTATGATTGTTTGACCTGAGTTTGAATCTGGCTCCCCTCCTCCTTTTCCTCCTTTGCACATTTGAACTCTAGCCCTATTCCTAACCATACCAATTCCAGGGTAACCCAAATCCTGAAGTTTCTTGCTTACACTCCTCCCTTTCCCAATTTAGTTTTCCTAGAAGTTGCATTTTCCTCCATTAAAATGTTAGCTCCTGGAGGGCAGGGCTGGGGTTGCTTTTGTATTTTCAATTCACTGACAAGTCAAGACATCCGGCCTTTGACCGTCTTGGAGAAGGAAGGGTGAAAAGCAACAGCCTCAACCACAAAGTATTCCCAGTACTTGGTTGAGTGTTTGGCCTTAATAGAGTTTTTTTGTTTTTTCTCCCCCATTTCTTCAATCATTCAGTGTGACGCTGGGCAAGCCATTTTCCCACTCTAAGTTGAAGCTTTCTTATCTGTGAAATGAGAAGTTAACCTTTGAGTTCCTTTAAAAATTTTTGTGATCTTTTGTTTTCACATCATTTGCCATTTTCTTTCCCTATGCAGACATCCGTTCCTTAGAACAAATAATTTTTAAAAAAACCAAAAAAAAAAAAACCCAAAACCCCAGTTCATTAATATTAATTAACATATCAACCAAAACCACTATCATCTTCATTATTCTATGTCAATAGTTTTCCATCTCTGCAAAGAGGAGAGAAATATTCTCTTTGCTTTTCCAGGGAGCTAAACTTGGTTATCATAATTTCATAGCATTCAGCGTTGACTGGTTCTTGTTCTTTCCATTTACATTGATGTAATCATCATGTATATTGTCTTTCTACTTCACTTTTCATTAGTTCCTGTGTCTTTCCATGCTATTCTGAAACCTCTTTAAGCTCTAAGTTCTCTAAACCAGGAGGCCTTAAACTGGGGTCTTCAGACTGATTTCAGGGAATTCAAGAACTTGGATGTAAAAAAAAAAAATCTTGATTTTTAACAACCTCTAACTGAAAGTATTTCCTATGAATTTAAAAAAAAAAAAAAAAAAGTTAATCTGGGCAGGTTATTTACCAGACTGCCAAAGGGATCAGTGACATAAAAAAAGATTAAGGTACCCTGTTTTAAACCCATAAAAGTCTTTCCATTTATTCCAGTTCTTTTAGATCCAAAGCATTCAGATCTCATGGAACATGCTATACAACAAGTCTTTTCTCAAGTTACTTTTACAGCCCAAGATAATACCCAGAAATGTTTAGGGGGAAAACCCCCCAAAACAACACAACCTATGTTTCATATAGCAGGAGAAAGGGAGATTGGGAAGGCTGAAGATTCACTTTTGTGAAATATAAGAATTATATAAGGTTTAGAGAGGGCTCTGTACTGGGGTGTGTGTGTGTGTATTTGTGTTTGGGGAAGGTAAAGGGGTGTGTGTGTGTGTGTGTGTGTGTGTGTGTGTAGGGAAGGTAAAGTTGTGTATGTATGTGTATTTCCACTTCAAATTGTCTTTAATAAATGCTTCCTGAATTAAACTGAATTTGAGTTCACTTTAAAATGTTTTATTGATTTTTTTTTTTTTACATCGATGTCAATGCCCTATGAGAACACTCCCAATAGTTAAGCAATACAAACCAACACTGGCTGTATCTGACATGTCCAGATAGAACTTAAGCTGCCCAAGGAAAGGAAAGATTTCTTTTTTGTCTAAATATTTCTAGTGCCTGTCACATAGCAGGGGATTAATAAACACTTCTGTCTGGCAGGGCAAGCTTCTTCTTAAAGCTGAAGTTCCCAATCTCAGCCGGTTTTCCCGAATATCCCTATTGTCATGTAAATTTACACATTTACTAAGCTCCAAAGAAAGTTTTAAATACTTTGCTCAGGGGATTCCGAGACAAAACAAGAAGTCTCAGATCTCTGGAAGCTTACAGTCCCGGGGTGGGGAGTGGGGGATGGCAGAAAGAGGGCTGCCTGAGTATTAGACACTTATACGTACACCAGTTTTAGGTAATAAAAGATAAAAAGTGCTTGAGATAAAAAGACGTAGAAGGTGTTCTAGGAAAATGTGAGGAGAGTGAGAAGATCCTTCGCCAGGAAAGCTCAAAACACTCCACCAGCTGGAGAAAAAAAAGAGAAAGTGAAATTGTCCTACAAATCTTTTAATCGTCGATCGTTCCCTAATTCAAAGGCAGACTAATTCCTAGTTTGTTTATAAACCTGATCTCTCCCATTAGAATGTAAACTCCTTGAGGTCAGGGACTTAACTTTTTTTTTTCCCCTCCCTAGAAGTTTTTGAAATCTCAGCTGCTACACTGAGCCTAGCACCTGCTGATGGATTGTGGAATGAATGAATTACCCCCAAGTTGTTAAAGAAATTGAAACAGAGCACCCCCCACCCCCCGAAGCAAATTCTAGTCAAAGAATCCAGAAACCTATTTAAAGCCGAAGACCGCGGCTTGGGGAATCGAGGCAGGGTGGGGGGGGGGGCCGAGGGGCGGTAGGTGGTAAGGGGAGGGGGGAGGGGAGGAAAAAAATGGGGGAGGTAGAGGAGGGATTCATTCATTCAACAGCCAGTTATTAAAGCACCTAAGTGCTAGGCACGGTGCTAAGGGTGTGTGTGTGTGGGGGGCACAAAGACCACCCCGAAACATAAGGTTGGGGGCCGCTCAGCCCACGGTTCGGCTAGCTCCGGGTCTGCCAGCGGTTAAGCCACAGGGACAAGAGTTCGGTCCGCGGAGCTCCAGGAATGTGGGAGGGCTTTTGTTGGGGGGAGAGTGGGAGGAGAAGGGGGGCGCTTCCTCCCCCAGCCCGAGGGGAGGGGAGGAGAGGAAAGGGGAGAGAGGCCGACGGCCTGGCCCGCGGCTGCCCCGCACCCTAGGCGGCAGTGGAGGCGGGGGCGGCGGCAGCAGCAGTAGGCTGGGGCTGGGTAGGTCCCCATCTCTGAGGGGAGGAGAGGGGAGGGGAGGCCGGCGCGCGAGCCCAGCCCAGAGAGGGAGGGGGAGGGACGGACTGAGAGAGGGAGGGAGGGGGGACGCGCTCACTATCCCGGGGGGGCGGGGGCCCGGGCGGGGGCTGGCTTCTCCCGGCTGCGGCGGCGGCAGGGAGCCCGAGCCGCGGGAGCCGCGAGAGCCTCCGGTGCCCGAGCGCGAGCCAGAACCCAAGCAGTCGGAGCCCGAGTCACTGGACGCGTGGAGCCGGCGGCTGGAGCCTGAGTCGCCCGAGCCTGGCCG
>JAJPUD010003394.1:52189-103353 GCA_023553655.1 Myrmecobius fasciatus | reverse complement strand
CCCCGGAGTCCGGACTGCTGCTGCTGCTGCTGCCGCCGCTGAAGCTGCCGCTCTGGGGCCCCGCCGCACGGCGCCGAGCCTCAAGCCCGGGGAGGCGGGGGCGCAGCCTCGGCTCTGCCTCCTGCTGCGCCTGGGGCTGCTCCTGCTCGCCTTCGGCCAGGTGAGCCTGGGGCTGGGGGCCGGTAGAGTGGGAGGGTGGGGGTGGGAGGTGGAGGCCTCGGCGGCTAGGGCGGGGGGCCAAGGGGAGGAGGGAGAGGAGGGCAGCTTGGGCGTCCCCAGCCCCCTCCTCCCTCGGGAGGCGGGTCCCACCTGCACCTGCTCCGGCGCCCCACCTGCGGCATTCCGGTGGCGCCGAGGCCCGGGCCGCGCGGGGCTCTGGTGGTTCTCTGTTTGACCTGGAGTGGCCCGGTGGCTCGCTCCCGGCCCCCCACCGCGATCGCCTTGAATCTAGAGACTGAGGAGGCTGGGTTCCCCACCTGCGTGGGGCCCTTGAAGGGTGGGGGAAGGCGGAGGAAAGGAGGGAATTGACTGGGGCTGGGGGTAGCATCCTGCCGCTGGGGTGGCGGATAGGTGGGCTGACGTGGGCTCTCGGGATTGGGGCTTGGGCTGGTGGTCGCGGGGACAGCTGGGCCAGGAGTTAGCCTCAGGCAGTCATCCCACAGGTTTCTATTGTAAGGGCCATTCATTTGGGGGCGGGAGAGGAACAGGAGCATTTTATTTTTTCTCCTGCCCCTCTTCTAAACTGCCCCCCCCCCCAATTCATTTTCCTGAAACTGATCACATCTGGCCCCGGCAGTGGCGGCGGTGATGATGATGGTGGTGGTCTCTGTGTTTGTGTGTAGCTGGTGTTCGCCCAGAGATTGGAGCTAGTCCGGTTTTTTCTGTGGGTGCATCTGACAGGCCAAGAGAGGTGACTGCTGGGGGTGGCTGGGTGAGTCTCAGGAAGCCGGGACACTGTAATTGACATGGAACCATCCCCGCCTGGCTGAGCTTCCCCCAAGCCAGAACGGGCTTTTGGATTATATTTAAGTGTTTTCTCACAAAAAGAAGCCAGTAGGTTTGGAAGGAATGGAGCCTTCCAAAAAAAAAAAAAAAAAAAAAATCAGCTGACCCTCCTAGGACAGAACTGTTCTCAGTGACTCCCTCCTTGTGAGCTGAGGATCTGAGTCGTTCCCAGCCTGGAAAAAAAGAGAAGCTGTGGATTAAGGACGATGGCTTAACACCGACAGTTCATTCAAAACCATTTCTAAATGCATCTATCGTTGATACAATTTGTCCTTGGGAAGGTCTTTCCCCATATCTTGATTAGATCTTGAATTGAGCCCTTCAGTTCAATATTTGTGTGACATCCATGGAGTCTGGGACCCACTCTGATCAAAACTTGCCATATTCTTTCCCTTATTGACCAGCATAGTCAGCAGTCTTGGGTACAGGGGACTCTTAAAAACTTGGTAGGGTAAATTGAATTGAACTTTACTTGATGCTGGTGTTGGATGAGGACATTTACTTACTAATCAAAACATTGAGAGTAGTGGAAAGAGCACTGGAATAAGGAAGAGGGATAACTTTTAGTCCTGCCTTCCCTGGGACACTGTAGGCCAGTTATTGTGTCCCTCTGGTCTTGAGTTTCCTCATTTGTAGAAGGAGATTGAGGCACAATTTAAGCTTCTTTGGGGAACTAGTATTTTAGGAGTCAAATGTGCAAGCCACAAGTGTCTTCAGCTTATTTTACAGGTTTACCCCTTTTTTTAGCTGATCTTAGGGTAAGGTTCATGACTTGAATTTTGCAAAATCGAATTCTCTTTTATAGCATCCTTGAAAAAGAGCAAGAAATTCATGAGGGGTGGGACAATGCACAGAAGGGGAACTGAGGCAGAGGGAAATGAAACCAAGGTCAGGTAGTCCACCTAGCTGGATCTAAAAACAGGTGTTAATAGTTCAAGCTATTTGGAAATGAGATTAAAATCTTTTTAACAACTGAAGGTTGGTGTTCACTTTGTGGTTTGTTGTTGAGAAAAACTCACTTGGTATATAGACATGTCTACCAAGTATATCAGGTCAAACACTCCTCTCAGGGTTTCATCAGTAAGCTATTTATTTGCCTAGATTTGCCTTGTAAGTCTCCAAATGAAGGGGGGGGAAAGGCCTGGTTTTGTTTATTCTCTTCACCTGTCCCTCCCTTATCTTTGCCCTTTCTCTCCAATATGATCCTTCCCAAAGCTGTCAAATAAGAATAAAAAAGAACAGATCTGCCCAGGTTACCATCACCTTGTTCAGAGAGGCCTTACTGCTTCTCCATTGTCTCTAGGAGATATTATATTCTCCATATTTGGCTTTTATATTCCTTCAAGTCTGACTAGATTAACTTTTCAAGCTTAATTCTTATTACTAACTAGGTTTGCAGTCTATGAGCCAACCAAACTGGATTGCTGGCTATTCTGTGCAGGTTTGCTTTTGCTCAAACTGTTGTCCCTCTTAGGTCTGGAATACAGAATAGAATCCCCAACTTCTTTCCAAGTTTAGCTCAAGTGCCTGTTCCAATAGGAAAGTTACCTTGACTCCTCCACTTGCTCTAATACTCTCCTTCTGAGAATTACTGGACTAGATCCAGAAGCCTTCTTGTTCTCTGTTCACAGCTCTTTCTGCTATCTCACTATGCCTTTTGATTAATAAGTTAGTTTCCTCCTCCCATTCAACACCATCAAGTTAAGTTCAATTCAATTTACTACTCACTTATTAAGAACCCATTAAGAGCTCCCTGGAAGTTACTTATATACATTTTGTATTTAATTTTCTAAATCACCCAGTGGAAAGAACACTGCAGAAATATTGCCTGGAGTTGACTTTTGGTTTGCCAGTTAATCCCTCTGTAATCTGGACAAGTCACTTATCCAATCCAAGCTTCTGTTTTATCTGTAAATCTGTATAATCTGTAAAAAGATTCAATTTCTTTTCCCCCTTTTTAAAAATTTTTTTTTCTCATTAGTGTTTTATCTTTCTAAATACACGTAAAGATAGTTTTCAACATTCATTTTTATAAAATTTCATGCTCCAATTTTTTTTTCTCTTTTCCTTCCTTATCTCCCCCCTCTCCAAGACAGTAAGCTATCTGATATATAGGTTGTACAATACACTCCTTTTAAACACATTTTCATATGTGTACAATAAAAATCACACCAAAAGGGGAAAAAAACAGGAGAAAAAAAGCCCTGTCCCCCCAAACTCCCCCCCAAAAAAGGATAAAAATATTATACTTCCATCCAGTTTCCATAGCTCTCTCTCTGGGTGTGGATGGCATTTTCCATCCCAAGCATATTGGAATTGTCTTGGATCACTGCATGGCTGAGAAGAATTAAATTTATCTTAATCATCACATATTCTTGCTCTTATTATGTATAATGTACTCCTGGTTCTGTTCACTTCACTCAACATCAGTTCATGTAAGTTTTTCTGATCAGTCTGCTCATCATTTCCATTACATTCATATGCCACAATTTATTCAGTCATTCCCCAGTTGTTGGACATCCACTCAGTTTCCAATTCTTTGTCGCTATAAAAAGGGCTGCTTCAAACATTTTTGCATATGTAGGTCCTTTCCCTTCTTTTATGATCTCTTTGGGATACAGAGTATTCCAAAGTAATGACAGAGCTGGATCAAAGGATATGCACAGTTTGATCCTTTGGGTATAGTTTGGATTCAATTACTAAAGTTGCATTTAGCTGTAATCTATAATCCAGTTGTACTTGATATAAACTGAATGATCTTGAGGAGCATAATAGAAAGGAGATTTTGAATTTCGGTGGTAAAAACTACAGACCCTCAGGGTTACCCTTTAAGAACTCTGAAAGATACAATCATCCCCCCAACTTTCTACTTCGAATGAGAGTGAAATCATTGGAGAGGCCATTTGATAACACCATGCTCCCTCCAATAAAATGCAGACTTCTTGAGGTCAAGAATAGTTTTGCCATATTTCTGACACTTGGAATATAGTAGGGACTTAATAAATATTCATTGAAGTGAATAGAGCACCAGCTCTGAAGTCAGGAAGATCTGAGTTCAAATCTGATCTCAGATACTTAACACTTCCTAGCTGTGTGACCCAATTGCCTCAGCAAAATAATAATAATAATAATAATAAATATTCATTGAATGAAGCAGTCTAGGTGGTACTTAAAGGCAGCTAGTGAGCTGGCACTGTGGATAGCGTTCTGGGCCTGAAGTTACAAAAGCTCACCTTCCTGAGCTCAAATCTGGCCTTAGACACTTAGTAGCTGGGTGATTTTGGGCAAGTCAATTAACCCTGTTTGCCTTGGTTTCCTCATCTGCAAAATGAGCAGAAGGAAATGGCAACCTCCTCTAGTATCTTTGCCAAGAAAATCCCAAAAGAGGTCATGTGGAGTTGGTGTGACTGAAAAATGACTGAACAACAATAAGGTGGCACTTGGTTGTTGTGTTTCTAGTTGGGAGAAGCTGCTGCTATATTCAGGATTTGGTTGGCTGACTGATCAACTTCTCTTGGGGGTTTGGCAGATTAGGGGAGATGAGTCTTAAGGGAAGGAAAGAATCCATCTCATTTCAGTGAACATTGATTAAACCGCTAGCAGAGACAAAACTTTGGGAGGCCCCCATACAGATTTTTTTCCATCACAGCTGCCTGGATTGCTGAGCTCTGTTTTGATTCAGTGAGTTCAGTCTCTTGGGTAAACTTCTTTTCTTGCCCTATTCTTCCTTCGTTGGCATTACCACCTGATGATCAAACATTTCCTTATTTTCTAGTCCATCATATTCTCATAGATTTAGACCTGGAAAAGGTATTGTAGATTATCTAGTTTTTAGTTCAGTATTCTCATTTTACAGATGAAGAAACTGAGACTCAGAGAGAAAGGACAGGACTTTTTCCAAGGAAGTAGTTATGAGAATCCCAGTTGATAGTTACATAAAGCTTTATATATTTTATATACTTCATATATATTATCTCATCTGATCTTCAGAATAACTCTATGAGGTAATTTGCTATTATTATCCTTGATTTATGGTTGTTGTCATGTCCATCTCTTTGTGACCCCAAGAGGGGTTTTCTTGACAAAGATATTAGAGTACTTTTTCTATTTCCTTCTCCAACTCATTTTACAGATGAGGAACTGACACAAATAGGGTTAAGTGACTTGCCCAGGGTCATATAGCAAGTAAATGTCTGAGACCACATTTGAACTCAGGATGATGAGTCTTCTAACTTATAACTAGGTTCAGCACTCTGTCCACTGTGCTTCTAGTGTCCCATTTTACAGATGGAGAAAGGGAGGCTCAGAAGTAATTTCTCATTCATAATAAGAAGCAGCAGTGGAAATAGCACCAGCTTTGAAATCTTGGACTTAGCCTCTGCTCCTTACTTTTTGTATGACCTTGGACATGTAAAGCTTGGGCTGTAAAGGCCATCGGGCCTCAGTTCTCTCATATGTAGAAAGGAGATGAACTAGATGAGGCAATTATTGATCCTATTAAAAAAAGAAATAAGATCTATAATTTCCTTTAGTTTGAGGAACTGTTGTGTGGCAACTTTGGGAGATCCCCTCCCGGAAAGATGGGTAACTCTCTTATTATGTAAGTCTCGAGTAGTTTTGTGGGGCACTGAGAATTTTGATGACTTGCCCCTGTTCACACAGGCAATGTGTGCCTGAGGATTATAGATCAAAGCTTAGAGGGAATTTCCATCTACTTCTCCCCTCTTCTGCTTCCCCCCATTTTACAGAGGAAAATATCGAGGCCTTATGAGGCTAAATCACTTGCTGAAGGTTAGAGAGGGATTTGCTCTTGGGTCCCCTGATTTCAGAGTCCTGTCCAAGGTATCTCACTGACTTCCAGGTCATCCCGCCTCCAGGCTCCTCCACTTTTATGCCAGGCTGATTTTTAAATTAGACATTTAAAAAAAAAAAGAAAAATTCCCAAAATCCAGGTTGACTTTTTAAAAACCAAATCTTGAGCTTTTTATATTTGTGATCCACTTTTTCTTCTGCCTAACCCTTTCATATCACCCCAACTATTGTTTATTAAGAGCCTCCTGTGTGCTAAGGTTTCATGAAGATTATTTTTGCAAACTGAATAATTGAAATGTTCTAGGAAAGAGCACTACCTAGAGTACCAGGAAAAATCTCCCCCAACTACTCCCCAGAATGCATCTGTTTAGCATGCTCAGACTGCATCCAGGAGCCTATCAGTGGCTGGTGATTATTCAATGCAACTAGTGAAACTTCCTGGAGTGGGCATGGTTCTGTTTGCCCAGAGGGCAGTGGGGTCAGTGTGCAGTAGGCCCAGAAAAGCCATGTGAAAACCTAGCATCTCATTTTCCTTCTTGGAGGAGGAAAAATGGTCAGAGATAATTCCAACATGGGGATGTTGGTTAGGATAGCTCAAACTCCACCCATTTACTGAACATTTTTGTCCCCTTGCTCTGGTTTCATGTGTAAGGCCTTCCGCAACGTGTCAAAGCTTACAAGCTTACTTTTTAAAATTTTTTTAAAATCCTCTCTCCCTTCCCAGCCTTTGAGAAAACTTAACAGGGCTAGACATATTTTACCCCTTCCCCCATCTCCCAGAGTGGAAACGGGGAAACTCCCTCTTACAAAGTTGGGTTACTTCTTTCTTGTCTTATTTTGTGCTTAATCAATTTTATATTCAAAAGCATATTTAGACAAACAAATGATAAGTGGCAATTAATCAATATTTTCCTGTTTGATTCCTGGAAGGTCTTATGATTGTACATTCACATGTGTGTAAATGTGGGATTTTAAAGGGATTGGACTGGATCCTGTGATTTTATTGGAATAGGGAGCTACCAGGTGAGGAAGCTCTTTTGACCAGGGTAGACCAATTCCTTCTCTGTACTTTACAGAATTGGAAAGTTTCTTACAACCCAAAGAGGTCAGATAGCCAGTATGTGTCAGAGGCAGGATATGAATCCAGTTTTTCCTGGTTCTGCCTCTCCATCTACAATGCCATATTATCTCTTAATGTTTTTGCATCATTGAAATCACTGTGGCTGCAGTCCTCCTGGTTCTGTTTTTCCCTCTTTGCATTTCTTAGAATTGTAGATCTGGAGCTGACTTTAGAACTTTTCCAGTACAACTCCCTAGTTTTGCTGATGAGGAAATGAAGGTCCAATGCGACGAGTGAAAAATAGCAGTTAAAATTTGAACCGGGGTTCGAAGAATCCTTCTTTCCATTGGGCAACCCAGTCTACCTCACTGGCTTATGGATCATAGGATAGTATAATTAAAACCAAAAGGGATCTGAAAGGGATCCAAGCCCCTCATTTTACAGATGTTTCTGAGAATGAGAATGACTTACTTAATGCCATTCAATTGTAAGTGATCAGGATTTGATTCCAAATTCAGTGCTACTTCATATGCTTCCCCCCATTTCTGCTCATCCTCGGTAATTTCCTTTTGCTCTACACCTTAGATTATAAGCCTCCCCTCAATAGTGTGCAAGCATTTTGTACCATTCTCCCGCTCTGTTCCCCCAGCATTAGTACATTGTGGGGTGCATAGTAGGTAACTTAATAAATTGAACTGTCATTTTGATGTACTACAGCCCTGAAGGTTTCTTTGAATAATTCATTGTGCCTATGTGCTAAAATATTAAAGATAGGCAGGAGGAGCAAGATGTTTCTCCCTCTTGTATGTCTTACACATCTTTTCTTTGCCTGTTTCTGGGTGAGCTGGATTGTATTTATCATGAGCTTAGCATGGGCTAATTCATAAACCCAATTATCTTGGCCATTCAGAAGATTAGAAGTGTTTTAACTGAGCTCTTTGAAATTTCTGGTTAAATTTCTATTAAAAAGTTGAGTGTTCCCTCCAAACAAACAAACAAACAAACAAACAAAAACTAAGAAATGGGAGAAAAGGCAAAGGGATTTATTTTGTTTGCAGATAGTTTAAAAAAAACAAAACAAAACAAAAACAGAGCAAATTGGTTTATGGTTAGGATGTGAATTTAAGCCTCCTTCCAAAGGCGCAGCTCCTCTCCCTGCAAAACAGACAGTCACCAAAATACTCCATTTCTCCTCCATTGCTGCTGGAGAGGTCTGGCTCCATGGCAAATCACGTGGGTTAGTTTGGGTGGGTGGGGGCGGTGGCTCGATCCTCGCTGTTGGGATTGTTGTTGGGAAATTGGCCTGAGATTTTGAGTTTAGGCTTGAAAATCCTCAGTGTTATTTTTGGTGATTCCTTGTGAGGTTTCTCTTTGTTGGAGAGAAATGATTTTGAATTGTCCACTGTGGAGTGGGGAGCCATGCAGGGTGGGTGACATTTTTTCTGTGCTTCTCTCATGAGAGGAGAAGTAAGATTCAATAGTAACTCTTGTGAAAATCATATGTGATGATGTGTGTAAAGCTTTTTGCTGACCCCCATAGAAAATGTGAACTCTTGGGGCAGCTAGGTGACTCAGTGGATAGAGCACCAGCCCTGAAGTCAGGAGGACCTGAGTGCAAATGTGATCTTAGACACTTAACATTTCCTGGCTGTGTGACCCTGGGCAAGTCACTTAACCCCAATTGCCGGGGGAGGAGGGGGGAAGTGAACTCTTGCTCTTGCTCGTGAGATATCTGATCCTTGAGGGTAGGGACTGTTACTGTATCTTAACCACTTGTGGATTCTCTGGGCCCCTCGTCTTCCTCCTCCAGGTTCTTTGGAATACTCTTGGTTCTGATGGGACTCTGTTGGTACGGTGACTTTCGAGCATGGAAATTCTTTCTAACCTGAAGACTGGCAGTTTGCATATAAGTTGCTTGGAGGAGAGATGGTCACTGACTTGCCCAGGGTGGTAAGCCTTGAGTCCAGGAGGTCACTGCACTGGGAAAGAGCACCTTCTCTGGAGTCATCAGCTTGGGTTCAAATCTCACCTGTAATAGTTAGATTACTTCCTGCCTTCTAATGAATCATTGTAGCCCTCTCCGTTCATCCACTTGGGGGTTACTTACTGTTATTGTTGCATTGTAACTGAGGTGAGACTTTGGCTACTTCTGAGTCTTGTCTGGTTTTAGACACTCTGGTTGCTCAATCAATATTCATTCAGTCTTCTTGCCCTTCCCCCTACTGCACTGTTCCAGTCTGAGAGCTATTCTTGGGGTGTTGAGAAGTTAAATGACTCCCTTAGGGCCAAACCTCCAATAAGTGTGTAATCCTAACCCACATTTCTAGGCTGTCTGTGTATATTTGTTCGGCAAGAGCTCCCCTGGTGATTTGGAAACCAGTGCCCTGTCTCCTACGGCTTTGTGGACTTGAGGGCAGCCTTAGCCAGCCTCTCAGATCCTTCTGGACTCTAAGTTCTGGGATTCTTTGTCATTAGTTTTAGAATAAGAAGGATCCTTAAGATACAAAGAGATGGCCCTTTGGTGTGCTGTCATTATTCTTATGAAGTTCAAACCTCCTCAGCTTTTAGACACCACGGCATCCATTTCCTCCTTATCCCCTGCCCTTTTTTATAGAGAAAGGAACTGAGACCCAGGGCTGGGGGTCATGACTTGCCCAAAGTCATTCAAGTAGTAAGGGGAAGCTTTGGGTGTTGACCGTGTTGGCCAAGCTGTTAAGTAACAGTTAAGCTTGGAAGCCAGGTCTTCAATAGCTCGTTTTCCCCAAGATCTGGTCCTTTCTTATTTCCAGGATCTTATTTCCAAAGTATAACTAAGGGGTTTGAGAGAAGAAGCAAGAAGGGTCCCTAAATGAACACTTAGTCCTCTAGGCAGCTAAACTGGGTGTTCCGGGCCTGGAGACCCTTTTCTCTGCCTCCTTCCCTCCTCCCAAGCATGGCTTGCATCCAAATTTCTGCACATCCCTGTCGCCCCTCTACTTCTGCTGTGGACCCAAACTGCTGAGATAGGAAATCTGTTATGTACTTCCTCATTAATGACAGCTACACCCTTCCCATTGTCAAAGAATTTCCATGCTATGTAAATTTCTGGGCTCCGTTGGGGGGGGGAGTAAGAGTGAATTAAAAAAAAAAATTCTCAAAGCTAAACAGAATTGGCTCCCACCAAAAAATATCTAATTTTAACAATGCAAATAATTTTCAGTTCCACTTTTCCTCCTCCCTTCTAGAGGGAAGCTGTACTCTGCTGCTCTT
The DNA here is from genome assembly GCA_023553655.1 of Myrmecobius fasciatus. Classification (NCBI taxonomy): domain Eukaryota; kingdom Metazoa; phylum Chordata; class Mammalia; order Dasyuromorphia; family Myrmecobiidae; genus Myrmecobius; species Myrmecobius fasciatus. The sequence continues at coordinate 93,227 of JAJPUD010003394.1, read as the reverse complement.
TCTGAGAGGAGGCAAACAATATTTTATTTTCATTAGTCATACCAGTAATCCTCATTGTCAATATTGAGCACCAGAGCATGCTGCCCAGAGGTGCTTAGCATGAAGCCCTCGAATTTCAGAGCCTCCTGAGCTCAAGTCCAGGCTTAGTAATGTTTGGGTGTATGTCAGGGGCTGTCTAGGGAGGTCTGTGGCCCCCTTCTCAGATACAAATTTCAGTGACAGATTAATGAAAGTAAAGATGCCATTCCCCTGACCCCTCTCCTCCCCCTGGCCCTCATCCATTCTGAAAATGATCCATAGTCTCCAACTAAAAACTCCTGCCCCTGAACTGAGATTGGTGGGAAGTGTGGAAAGAGTCCAAAGTCTGGGATCAGAAGAGAGGGCTTGGAAGCCTTCCTTGGCACCTTACTTGAGTGGGAGACCCTACATTTTACTCTCTGAGGCTTTGGTTTCCTTATCTGTAAAGTGAAGTTTGCAGTAGATGGCCTTTCTATTTATTTCCATGTTCCTATAGGAAGAAAGTCCATAATAATCCTGATCCCTTAAGCTCAAGGTGCTTCTAGAGTTCTGGGACTGATAAGAAAAGGAAGCCAGAGAGTCAAGTTAAGGGGCTTTTGTGGGACCCCCAAAAGGTCTTAGACTTGGGGTATTCCCACTTTCTTATGATCATGTCTGATGGTTTTCTTTTGATTTTTCTACTGAGGGCCAAGAGGAGTTATTTTAGAACCTTAAGCTGCAACTTAAAAAAAGGAAAAACATAAATAAGTCTTGGTTTTAATTGTTGGAAACAGGAGGCTGAGAGAGGCCTTGCCTACTTTCTCATCTGTTTCTATAGTAGCGTTGATCTTGGCACTTAAATACACTTGGAGCATCGGATATCATGGTGCTAAGAGAATTTTCTCTCATGTCACCTCTCTCAAAGTGGCCTCTGTTGTTTCTGTTTTATGGATTAAAAAACTGAGGTTCTGGCTGCAAAGGATTGTCGAGAAGTCTGACAGGGTTTGCTTAGGTGATTTAGTTTGTGTTTGAGGAGAGAAAAGGAGAGAAAAGGTGCATGTTCTGTATTTTAGAATGGGAAAATAATTTTTACCCATATCTTTTAGTTTGTACATGATTTTAATTTCCAGATCTCTTTCTCCTCCTTTCCCTCTCCAGAGAGTCATCCTTATGGCAAAGAATAAAATAGAGAAGGAGGAAAAAATCCAGCAGAACTACGCAACATCAGTTGAGTCTGATGGTGTATGCAGCCTTCCCTATTCATAGTCTCCTGCCTTCTCTAAGCAGGGAAGAGAGTCCATTTTCTCATTTCTTCACCGACTAAACTTGGTCATTATAATGACCATTTTTGTTGTTGGTCCCTCCATTTGTAGCATGATGTATTGCCTCCTTTCTTCTGCTTACTTCCATTTGGAACAGTTCTGATAAGTTTTCCCATGCTTCTCTATATTCTTCAAGGCCTCCTTTCTTAGAGGGTAGAATAAGAGACCTTAAGTATCAGACATCAGCCTCATAATATAATAGCAAAAGTAATTCAGATCTGTGATTTTGTTATGTGGGGAATTGTGGGGAGATTCTTGTCAACTTGCAAATTCTGAATCGAAATTTTAATCTCTGAGAATTGCCTTGGGGCTACTGAGAGGTTATTGGGATATGAGATGTTGATGAAATTAGTAAGTATTAGTGGTGGTCTTGAACTCAGGCTTTAAAAAAATTATTATTTTATTCCTCCCAAATACATGTAAAAATAATTTTAAAAAATTCTTTAAAAAATATCTTTGAGTTTCATATACCCCCTTTCTCTCTTCCTCTTCTCTCCCTGCCCCACCTCCGCCCCAATTAAGAAGGTAAGCAATTTGGTATAGTTGGGTTTTCCTGTCTCCAAGTGGTGTTTTTTCTCCTCTCTCTCTTCCCCCCTCCTCCATGTAAGCTCTTTAAAATAGGAACTGGGTTTTGTTTTGTCTTTGGATTCCCAGAGACTGTGCTGGGCACATAGTAGGTGCTTAAATATTTATTGATAATATTTGTGGAAATATGTATAGAAGAATTGCACTTATTTAATATATATTGGATCACTTGCTGTCTAGGGGAAGGAGTAGAGGGAAGGGAGGGAAAAATTAGAACACAAGGTTTTGTGAGAGTGCATGTTAAATTATGCATATACTTTGAAAATAAAAAGCTTTAATTAAAAAATACTTATTGAATAATAAATCCTTATTGAATGAATGAATGACAGGTATCCTTTCCAGGACACCAGTTGCAGGGTAGCTCATTTTTTTCAAAAAAATTATTCTTTCTGGTACAAAATACTTTTCTCTCAACACCTTCGTGAGTTAGGTACAATGCCTATCATCCCTATTTTACAGGTGGGCGCTTTACTGCTTGGCCCTTAGTTTCCCCATTTGCTACATGAATGCAGATCAGTTGACATCTGGGGCATTTTCAGCTCCAACTTTAATCCATGATATGGCTTCATTCATGGATGGATCTGGGAGTTATGTTTCGAATTTTCTCTCTTGCCTCCTGCCCACCATTCCTCAATTCAATTTAGTAAATATTTTTGGCACCTACTATGTGCTAGGTCCAAAGCATTGGAATTATAAGGAGGAACAGTCTTCCTCTTTCTTTCCTCCTCTTGCTCCTCTCTTTTTCCATTTATTTATTTAAAACTTAAATAGAAAATAGAAAAAGAATGAAAAAACATTGCCATGTGTACAACAGTACATGAGAGGATTCAAAATGTGAAACAATAAATTTCCATTTCAATTAAGCCTATATAATAAATACTACACATTGTGTTCTGTCCATCTTCTCTTTGCTTCCTTGTGGGTTTTCTTTTTTTCTCTGCTCTATACTTTTTTTTTTTTTTTTTTTTTGCTTTTTGCTGACGCAATTGGGGTTAAGTGACTTGTCCAGGGTCACACAGCTAGGAAGTGTCTGAGACCAGATTTGAACTCAGGTCCTCCTGACTTCAGGGCTGGTGCTCTAACCACTGCGCCACCTAGCTGCCCCCTCTGCTCTATACTTTTACTTTATTTTTTCTCCCCCTTTCTTCCCCTCCCACCCAAGCTACAATTAGCATGGTTACACACATACACACACACATATATACATCTTTATATTTATAATCATACACATATACATTCATATACAACTATGTAAGGTCTGCTACATTTGTTTGTCTCCTATTTCTCTAACGGTGGATAACATCATCCTTCGTATATCTAAGTCTTTCCATTTAAAAAAAAATCCAACAATTCATCATTTCTAGAATTGCAGTATTCCAATCTTACACTATCTAGTTATTTTAAATAGTCTAATACAATATTGACTAATATGGCTGCCATCTGGTGCAGTTTTTCTAAGTCCTTTCTTCTCATGAGCCCATGTTCCAATGGGAAATACTATACAGTAGATAGCCACATTTAAACTAGATGATATTTATTTTTTCTTTTTTCAAAGTAGGATTTTTTTATTAAAGCTTTTTATTTTCAAAACACATGCATAGATACTTTTCAACATTTACTCTTGTAAAACTTGCGTTCCAGATTTTTTTCTCTCTTCTTCCATCTCCTCTCCTGTGCCCCTATATGTTAAACATGTGCAATTCTTCTAGACATATTTCCACAAATGTCATGCTATACAAGAAAAAATCAGATCAAAAAGGAAAAAAAAATATGAGAAAGAAAACAAAATGAAAGCAAACAACAACAAAAAAAGAGAAAATAGTATGTTGTGATCCAGACTCAGTCCCCACAGTCTCTTCTCTGGGTCTAGATGGCTCTCTCCATCACAAGACCATTGGAACTAGCCTGAATCCAGTTATTTTCTTTCTCATATTGAGAGAAGTTCATATTTATTTTAGAGGTAGTAGGGAGCCACTGAAATTTCTTGAGCAGAGGAATGATGATCAAACTCATGCTTAGGAATATTAATTGTCTCAAAATTGAATTTGACCAATGCAGTCACCATCCATAGATCCAGAAGACCTATCTCCTGACAGAAAGGGGTGAATTTAGAATACATTTGAGTCATGTATATTTTTTAGACGTGCCTAATGTGGGAATTTGATTTTGCTTGAGTATATGTATTTATTATAAGGGCTTTATTTTTCTTTCTTTGGAGAAGAGGCAGAGGAGGTGAGAAAGTAAGAAAGCAGACTTTGGCTGGTTGAAAAAATAAGATAATTTTTTAAAAAAAGGAGTATTGGTTTGGCATCTGTGGAAGTTGAATTGGAAGGTAGAAGAGGCTGAACGAAGCTTAGGATCATTCTAGGTAAGGTGATTAAGGCTTGAATGAAAGGGGTGCCTGTGAATAGTGATGGAAACGAATTGTGTAGGGAAAATGGATTTACTATGGAGGGTGAAAGAGGGAAACTTAGATTGTGAACCTGGGTATTGGGAAGGATGTTGGGATACCTTTGACAGCAACCCTTAAGTGGGCAACAATGGTGTCTTTTCTTAGATGGTGAATATTTCATCCTATTCAGTTTTGTTCATAAATACATAATATTCCTAGTCTTAGCGGAGTTTTAAGTTGTCAGTACTGTGTGTAGACTTTTGAAACATGTATATTAATAGATGACCCTGGAGATTTCATTTGATGAAAAGTTATGGTAAGGATCATGAAAAACAGGTAGGATGCTCCTGTTCAACCTTTTGGGCTAGCACACAGGGACAGTAACCATGTGTTAAAATTATTTACTCATTAATGTTTTTTTTTTTTTCATTAATGTTTTTTTAAAAAAAGTCTAGTGAATAGTCCAGATTCCCAGAAGGGCCCTATGTTGCCTAGATGTTGGAAAGGACTGGAAAAGATTGTGCTGGGAGGTAGGGGGTTCTCCCTCATTCAGGCTTTTCAAGATAAGGCAGGTCAGATAAGGTGCAGAAAGAGTTTTTGTTTTTCAGATATGAGTTGGATTAGAAATGGTTTCTGAGGTGCCTTCTAACCCTAAGACTCTGTGACTTTAGAACCTAGAATGACAGAGTTGGGAGGGACCATAGAACAGAAATGTTAGATCTGGAAGGAACCCAAGAGATGATACAGTTAAATGCTCTCATTTTATTTTCATTTTTCTGTTTTAAAGACTGACTTTCCCCATCTCTCCCAGGCTGGAGTTGCAGGCTCGATCCCACTCTGATTGGCATGGGAGCTTTCTGACCAGGGCTTAGTGTGACATGTGGCTGGCTCAGCAGCCTCCGGCTCAAAAGCTCTGCCAGCCAAAGCCTTCTTGGTAAAATGGGATTATGGGTGGGTGCCACCACCTGGCTCTTCCCTCGTTTGACAGGTGAGGATACCAAGGCACAGAAGAGGGAAGTAGTTTCCCCAAGATCACACAGCCGCACATAAAAAATGCATTTATAAACATCAAGTTTAATCTTTTATAGTAATTAACTGCACACTCATATCCATAGTTATGTGGATATATTTCCCTGCATCCATCCTCTTGGCTGGCCTCCAATTCAGTCTCTACACAGTTGCCAAAGGTCGCACAGCTAATGTTAAATTTCTGAGGTTGGATTTGAACTCAGGTCCTAATTCCATGGTGGGTGCTTTATCCACTGTGCCATCTTGCTGCCCCACTTAGACTCCTTTTTTAAAAATTGTTTAATTAGAGGCAGTTAGGTAGTGTTGTGGATAGAGCACCAGCCCTGGAGTCAAGAACTTCTTCTTAAATATAAATTCTTAAATATCCTGCTTCGGATATTTAACTGGTAGTTATGTGATCCCGGAAGTCATGTAACTTCTCTGTCTCAGTTTCTTCAACTGTCAAACAAGGGTAATAAATAATAGCACTTATCTCCCAAGATTGTTTCGAGGACCAGATGAGATAGTGTTTGTAAAACCTTTAGCACATAGTAGGCACTTAATAAATGCTAGTTTCTTTTCTTCATTCTGTATCCTGTATGTCATTAGGATGGTTGTCCCTTATGAAAATAAATAACGGGGAAGATTAATTCATTCCATAAATATTTATTGAATGCCTTTGGACTTGGGGGGGCTGTGGGGAGAGGGGCCCTCCCTAAGTACTGGCCATCAGGGGAGTGCTGAATGCTTCAGGAGAGGCAGGAGAGCTCTGCTCTAGAAGTTCCCATTAGAAAGAAATTTTCCACACTTTTGCTTCCTATAGTGACACCCTGGAGCGTGTTTCTAAATCAGTAGCTGTTTGTCAGAGAGGCCTGGGCAAAGAAACCAAGTCAAAGCTTCAGATGCTTCTGCCAGATGAAGATCAATCAAGGAAAGATGTGAAGATAAAAAGACATGGGATAATGAGGCTGGAAGTTGGTCCTCAGGGAACCTGGGATTTGATGTACAAAAGTTCTCTTTGTCTAGAACTTTTCAGAGATTTGGCTCTGTGGAAGAAGTGGCCCACAATGTAGTGACATGGAGAGAACCCTGGGTGTGGAGCGGGCTCCTGGGTTCTAACACCAACTGGTGTTTATTGCCTTTATGGCTCTTGGCAGGCTTTGTCCTTTCCCTTCTATGACATGGGGATAGTGGGTTGGGACTCACTGCCTTCCAAGGTTCCCTTCCGGCTTCTAAGTTATGATCCTTCCATATTATCTGGTTGTGTGATCTGGGGCAAATCCCTCCCACTCTCTCAGTCTCACTTCACTCATCTTTAAAATGGGTGAGTTGATTAGATGAGTCTTCATTAGTTCGAAAGACCCTTCCAGATACAGATTCCTGGGCAGCTACATTGTGAAACTCACTATAAATAGCAGGGTGCAACATTCAGAGGGAGAGCTTTAGGGACTTATTCCTGGCCACAACCGACAGGGTTAATTATTTCAAGCTCAGATGTGGCCAAGTGATACTGTTGCCCAGTTCTGTTGCCACTTCCTCCTTGATTCCTTCCTTTATTCAAGCTCTTCCCTCACCCTTCCCCCACCGAAAGTGCTATTTCTCTCCTCAGATTTTCCTAGTACTCTTTATCTGGAGTTCTCCTTTGCCTCTCTCTGCTAAATACAAAAGAATGGAGTCAGAAAGACCTGAGGTCACATCCTGCTTCAGGCATTTACTGGCAATGTGAACCTGGGCAAGTCACTTAACTTGTGGCCTCAGTTTCCTTATCAGTAAAATGGGAATATAATAATAGCGCTTATCCCCTGAGTTTGTTGTGGGGTTCAAATATATATATATACATATATATATATATATGTAAAATGCTTTGCAAACTGAAAGAGCTCTATAAATTCAAGCTGTCATTATTATCTTTATCTAATCTGGTATTTTATTGGTCTAATACTCCACCCAGCTTAACTAGCTGTGGAGTTTATGGGTAGGAGCACTGGTTCAGCATATTAGTTTTCTGTTTCTCATTTGTCTTTGCTGCTCTCTGAACATCATTCTGATTTTTTTCAGTACATCTTTGTTAAATGATTCATCGGTGCTTTTTTCTTTTTAAAGTGAGCATTATAAATAATTCTACCTCCTCTCCCCCCAAAAATCTCAACAACCTTCTTTCATAGCAACTCAACCAATCAAGCAGAATAAATCCTCTTGTCTGTGTCTGAAAATTTGTCTCTGTACATCTAGTCCATAACATACTGTAGGGCACAAGGTAGAAAGCATGTTTAGTCCTCTGGAGTCTTGATTGGACCTTAGGCCTTTCAAAGTTGTTTTTCTCTATAACTTGTAGATAGCTAACTCTGCAGCTGTCCTTATAGATGCTCTTGTTTCTTTGGCTCCACTCCTTTGGTCATTTCTTACAGCAAAATAACATTACAATATATTCTAAACATTCATAATTTTTTCATCCCCCAATTGATGGGCACATATTTTGTTTCTAGTTCTTTGATATAATAACAAATACTACTATAAATAGTTTTGTGTGCATGTGACCTTTTCCTCTTTCTTTTATCTATTTGGTGTGTATGATCACTAATAGTATCACTGTTTAGTGACTTTTTAGATTTGGGTCCAAGTTGCTTTCCAGAATGTTTGGGTCAATTTATAGCTTAGCCAATAGAGCATCATTTCTCTTTTTTTTAAAATCAACTGTTAGAGCCTCCATACTTCTAATTTGGTTAATAACTTTCTCTACCTATAGTTGTGAATGTATTTTTTTGCTTTTCCTCTGATCTGTTTATGATATGACCTTTAATATCTGGGTTGTGTTAGAATTTATTGTGGCAAATTTTGGGTGATTTTGTTCTACATCTAGTTTCTGCCACACTGCTTTTCAGTTTTCTTAATAGGTTTTGTCCGATATCGAGCTACCTTGATAATGAGGGTCTGGGAGTTTATCAACCATTAGTTTACTGGGTTCATTTGATTATATTCTTAGTGTACATAATCTGTTCTACTAAGACTTTTTTCTTAACCAGCATGAAATCATTTTGATGATTATTGCATTGTAGATAGTTTGAGATCTGATACTCCTAGGCCCTCTTCTTTCCCATCTTTCCCCATTAATTCCTTTGGGATTCTTGTTCCTCTAGATTAGTTTCATTATTTTTCTGACTCTATGAGTAGTAATATTAAATAATAATAATAAGTAGCAATAATATAAAGTAATTTGTTGATATTTTGGTATGCCAATAAATAAGTTAATTTAGGTGATAGTCATTTGTATATTGACATGACCCAGCCATGAGCATTTACTATCTTTCCAAATGTACGTTTGTCTCTATTTCTATAGGGAGAGTTTTATAGTTGTGTTCCTTTCTGGTTTTGCCAGGTATACTCTGAAATATTTTATACATTGTGTAGTTCTTTGGAATAAAATTTCTCTTTCTGTCTCTTCTGGCTGAGTTATGTAGTTAATATGCAGAAAGACTGCTTATTTTGAAGATTTGTTATTTTTTTTCCCCGGCTACTTTAATGAAGATATTTTAATTCATTTTTCATTGACTCTTTAGGGCTCTTGAAGACTTGATATTGTTTGCAAAAAATAATCATTTTGCTTCCTCTTTGTGCTTATTCCCTCTTTCTGTTATTGCCATAGCTAGTGTTTCTCAGGCCATATAAAATAAGTGGTGACCTCATTTTAATTTCTGCCTCTGCCCTTCCCCCTCACCTTTTCAGTGAACCAACTATTCTAACAAAGATGGGGGAAGGGAAGTAGTGTAGCAAAAACAACCGAAATGTCAACTGTATCTGATAGATACATACACCCACAAGCTCCTGTCTCTGCAAGAAGGGAGGATGATGCATTCTCTCTCTTTTTTTTTTTTTTCAGGGCCAAACTTGGTCATTAAAATTACACTGTGTTCAGTGTCATTTCTCTGTTTTCATTTACATGATTGCCATTCTGTGGGTCTATAGATGTCAGCGGATAGTTTCGGCAAGGGATTTAGATCTAGAAAAATAAGTGTGGCCCTTGCCAGCTCAACTCACCGATCTTTTTCACCTTTTTTAGTGAGTGCTGGATGGGCTCAGGCTTTCAGTCCGCCATGAGTGACTTGTAATGTTCCTTTTCTTCTTTGCTCCCGAGTTAGTTCTTGAGGGACTTATTTTCTGTTCATGGGTGGTGATTCCTCTAGGTCTCTGTTTGGGGGAACTTACTTTCCTCTGAGGGGTTTCAGGTACAGAGATCTCCAGCAGGGCATGACTGTGGGGCTCTGAGAGAGGGATCTTCTCACATGGCATGGGGAGGGAGGTTTTCCCAATCTACGCAGGGGAGAGGAAGCAACTCATAGACAATAAGATATCAGTTTCCTTGAACCATAGATAGGAAAATCCTGTGATTATAGGCTAGGGGGGGACCTTAGAACAGGGAATGTCTGGGGGTGGGGGGAGCCTTAGGACATAAAAATGTTAGAACTAGAATGGCCCTTAATAATAATGATAATATATTGGATTACTTGCCATCTAGGAGAAGGGGTGGGGGAAAGGGGGGGAAATTGGAACACAAGGTTTTGCAAGGGTCAATGGTGAAAAATTATCCTTGCATATGTTTTGAAAATAAATAAATAATAATAAAATATAAAATATGTATACAATATATAATATTCATTATATGTAATACAACACATAAAATATAATATATCATAATATAATATAATAATAAATATTATAAGAATAATAATGATAATATAATAATCTATGTTTATATATCACTTTAAAACTCGTGAAGTGCTTTTCTTCTACTATCTTGTTTGTTCCTCACAACAACCCTATGAGGAAGGAACCATATTTATCTTGATCTCATAGAAGAGGAAACTGAGATTGAGCTGTGGGCCACACAGGAGGCTTATTCCACCAGGATTTCTTGACCCCAAATCTCTGGGTCTCCATGTAGCCCCATCATTGTCCTTTGCACACAGTGCAGAGAATGTCTGAGCTGAGAGTCAGCTGAATATTTATTAATTGTCCACTCTTTGTCCATCTCTGTGCTAGATACTAGGGATGAGTACAATAAGTGAAATAAGTCTAGCCACAGGGAGATAAGAAATAAAAATACATACATGTTATGTAGCTTGAATAAATAAATGTACTTACAGAGAAGGTAATTTAGAAGGGAAGGCACTAGCATTTGGGAGGATTCAGAAAGGCTTTATGAAAAGATGGGATTTGAGTTGGATCTTAAAGGAAAAGAGTGAGTTTGAGGCAGATATTGAGGGGGAATGGATTCTAGCTAGACATGAGGGCAAAGACATAGAGATGAGATGATGTATGTGAAGAACAGAGAGAATGACTAATTCTCAGAGTGTGAGAAGGGGAATAATATACAATGAGACTGGAAAGGTATGTTAGGGCTGGCTCACATAGGACTTTAAAAGCTAAGCAGGGGAATTTATATTTTATCCTGGAGGTAATAAATAGGAAGCCTCTGGAATTGATTGGTCAGAAGTGTTCTTCAGGAAAATTATTTAGACATCGGTCTGTAAGATGGCCTGGAATTGAGAGGGACGTGAGGCTGTTGAAACAATCTAGGCTAGAAGTGATGAGGGCCTCGACTAAGGTGGTCACTGTTTTAGAGGAGAAATTGGGTCTGATTTCAGGGATGTTAGGAGAGTAGAAATGGTAAAGTTCAGCAGTTGGTTGGCTATGCAAGGTTAGGGAGCGTGGACATTGCTGAGGTTACAAACTCAGGAGGCTGGAAGCTTGGCGGTGCTTTTGACAGAAATAGGGAAGTTTGGAAGAAATGGGATTTGGGAAAAAAAAAAAGAAAGATTTTAGACATGTTGGGTTTAAAATGGTCCCAGTACATGAAGCCAATAGGTGATGGGTGATATGGGACTGAAACTCAGGGGAGGCACTGAGCCTGGATTTATAGATCTGGGAGTTATTTGCCTGGGGAAGATAGTTCAACCTATGACTTATGACATGGTTACCAGAAGAGAAAGGGTAGAGGGAACAACACAGTAAGGGGGCATAATGTGGATGATGAGATGGCACAGGAGACTATGAAAGAGAGAGTGCTCCAATAGAAAATCCGAGATGAGAGAGGATCCAGAAGGAAGGGGTTGTCTACATGTCACATGCAATCCAGAACTGAGCAAAGATCATTAGATTTGGCAATGAAGAGATCATTGATAATTTTGGGGCGACTTGTTAAAGATCAATAATGAGGTTGCTGCCCGATTGCAGAGGATTGGGCAATGAGTGAAAGGAGGGTGTGAGTCAGCTTTTTGGAGGTGTTTGACTGAGATCCCCAACTCTACCTGTTCTACCAGATGGGAAAACTAAGGTCTATTAAGCTGAAGCTCCTTGTTCAAGGTCACGCGGCATATATATGTCTGTGCAGGGACTCAAACTCACGTTTCTTTGCTCAGTATTCTCTTCCACTCTCACATTGGCCCAGCATGGGGTGAGACGCTTGGGCCACCCCAAGTGTCTGTGTCCTAACTCAAGAAGAAAAGGGATGCTCAGGAGGTTGATGATCTGTTTTTTCTACCTCCCTTTTTCTCTTTCTCTTTTCACCTGTCTCTCTTAGTCTTAGTCTTTCTGTGTCTCTTCTTTCTCTGTGCTTGTGTGTCTGTGTTTCTGTCTCTGGGTCTCTGCCTCTGTCTCTGTCTCTCTGTATCTCTGTCTCTGTGTCTACATCTCTCTTTTTTTCTCTGTCTTTCTGTCTCTTTGTATCTCTACCTCCATTTCTCTGCCTGTTTCTGTGTCTCTCTCTCTGTCCCTGTCTCTCTCTCTCTCTCTCTCTCTCTCTCTCTCTCTCTCTCTCTCTCTTGGTCCCTGTCTCTCTGTCTCTCTTGGTCCCTGTCTCTCTCTGTCTGTCTCTCTCCTGGTCCCTGTCTCTCTGTCTCTGTCTCTCTCTTGGAACCTGTCTCTGTGTTTTTACAGCTATGAATCACAGACTGTGGCCAGCTGGGGTTTGCTCACTGAGGTTTTTTCAGGAAGGCTGCTTTGCCGTGTTTTGACAAACAGAGCAGGCTGGTCAGCTGAAAATGGCTTTTAAGAGGTTGTTTTGATTTTAGAGGAGGCTTGCTTCAGTGTCCAGGTGAACCTCAGCCACATGGAAATCGAGTCCTGAGCCGGCTGATGGTAGCTGCCTCGGAGCACTCTGGGCTGCCCTATGTCTGTGGGACTCCCAGAGTCGCTTCATGCCTTGTGGGTATAAAATAAACGCCCGGAGAAGGTGTCAGGACACCTGATGACCCCCTCTTGTGGTTTAAGCTTCCACACGCACAGACCTGTGGGGGCCCAGGGAGCCCCAGAATAGTGCCAGGAACAGCTTGGCCTCCGTGGGCCTTCACCATGCTATGAGATCATACAAATGCCAACAAGACAGCCTGGCCTGCTGGCTGGGGCACCATCCTGGCTTGGGGCTCGAGCCCTGCTCCTTCCCCTCCTGTCTGACCTTGGACAAGCCTTCCCCCCTTCTGGAGCCTCCTTCCCCGATCTTTGTAGCGCCCCTCACCTGCTCTGATCTCTTCAGTGCTCCCCATTGTCTCAGGGGTAAAATGCCAAATCCTCAGCCGGGCATTTAGTGAGTTAAGTGTTTATTCCGTGCCAGACACTGTACTCCGAGCTGGGGCAAACAGGCCAAAGGCAGCGCCTGCCCTCAGGGAGCTCCCGCTCCAGTGACAAAGGTGACATGCAAACAACTGTGTCCCTGCAAACTGTAGATGGATCAACTAGGGATAATTGACTGAAGAGATCGTCGATTATTTAGAACTGGAGCAGGTCCTGTAGCCCATCCCTCCTTCCCCCAATTTTACAAAGGAGGAAACAGAGGCTCATAAATGACAGAGTAAAGATTTGACCCCAGATCTGCTGTCTCCCAAAGAATTATGCCTTTCAGATGTTCTTATTTAGCTCCAGTCTTCCAGAGCATCAAAGCAGTTGTCCGATTTGGGCCTGAAAGGGACCTCAGACATTATTGGTTTCAATTTCCCCATTTTACAGATGAGGAAATTGAGGTTCCGACTACTCAGGGACACACAGCAAGTGAATCCAGATCCTCTGACTCCAGATGGAGTATTCTTTTAAACAAGGTAGCTCCTCCTTTTGAGATATAAGGAAACATTTTAAATCTTTCAAAGGTGATGGTTTGGTACCATTCATTAGACATCCTTTAGCAGGGGTTCCGGGCTTGGTGCTGAGAGCACCTCCCAATGAAGGACCTTGTGGGTCTCCTCTCTTAATGAGCTCTCAATATTTGGGGAATAAAGCTCGCTGCACAAACCAGGTCCAGGTAGCATGTGATGGTGTATTCCCCCGAGGGGCATGGACCATATATGCTCCGTGGGGAGAGCATCTTGGCTGCAGGAGGCTGGGAGGCAGCTAGGTGCTTGAGCTGGGCCTTGAAGGATGCATAGAATTTGGATACCGGGACAGCCTCTAGTCGCAGGGGAGCTCAGAGAGGTCAGGATGAGCTGTGGAAAGTCTCCAATGCTGGACTGCCATCAGTAGGGAGCCATGGAAGGCTTTTGAGCAGGGGAGTGATATGGCAGCATTGCTTTAAGCAGAAGAGTTTGGCAGTGGGATGGTTTGTGGGAGGGTGAGGGGCAGAAACCTGTTCAGAGGCTACCGCCATATGGACAGTCAGCGGGACTCCGACTGTTAGGGAGTTGAGTTCTGCCTCTGGCAGGTGCTGGTGACTGAGGGATGGTTAGTTGATCTCTCTGGGCTTCAGACACTTATTCTGCAAACCAAGGCCATAATTTTTGTCTTACCTCTCTCTCAGGATTATTGGGAGGAAAGGGCTCTAGAATTCTGGAGTGCCCGGGACTGCGATTTCTTCTAGTGATATCCTGGTCTAGGGTGAGTTAAGGGCTCGGTCTTGGGATCAGAAGCAGCAGCTCTGGAGCACCTCACTCATTTGAAAGATGAGTAAACTGAGGCCCGATTGGTGGGGGCTTTTTGGACGCCTTCGTCTCAGTCCAGACTCCTTTTCAAAGACCTTCTGTACAGAGCCCGCCTGCAGGAGGAAGAGGAGGGAGTGGGGGGCTGGGCAAAGAGGCTGCTGATGGGGTTTTCTGGAGTCCTCTGGAGGCTCCTTCCCTCGGACCGGGAAGCAAAGCCGGCCAACTTGTTTAAATCTGAGCGGCCATTGGCTTCTCCACCCTCCTCCTCCCAGTTTTCATTTGATACCCTTGTTTCTGGGCAGAGGAGGTGTTTACACACACACACACACACACACACACACACACACACACACACACACAAAATCTCCCTATGATTCTCTATAGACTCGATCCCTGACTATCAGAGACATCTCCTGGCTCCCGCCCATTATGGATTACTGTTTAACTAGGATGTTGGCAGGTCACGTTGATGGCTGACACGCGTGCTTGCTTGCACTGGGGGGAGAGCTTGTCACTACCAGGGAGCATAAATAAGTGGGAGAACTTGGGTTCCAATCCCAGCTCTGGTCCTGCTCCTTGTGGGGTCTGACCCTCACCCTTTTTTCTTTGGGTCTGAGTGAGTGGATCTGGGATCTAAGGGTCACTTTGGAAGAGTTTTGGGTCCTTTTAAATGATGACATACCAATAATAATGGTAATACTAATATTTATTATTACAAATATGAGCTTAGTAAATAAGCCTGTATTTAAAAGAAAGTCCCATTGATGCCTCCTGATTTCTCTCTCTCTGTCTCCCTGTGTGTATCTTGGTGTCTTTCAATAAAGAAAAAGAGTTAACAAAAGAAATGAATGTGGTTTAGCATGTTCGACACTTCTTGCTCCTAAGGTAGTCTTCCATCTTTTCGGAAGGGGTACGTTTCCTCATCTCTTCTCAGGACCCGACTGTTCCTTATAATTATACGGCATCTGGCTTAACGAGCCATTTTGGTGAAACCTTGGATTTAAGAACACCATGTGTTCTCAGAGGGAATAACTGAAGCTTTGCCAATGGCCAGTGTTTCCTCCGAGCACGTTTTGGATCTGTTTCTAAGCAAAGGCGGTTTGACTTGTTGGCAAGAGCATTGGAAGCTACTGATAATGATGATCCTAGAAATAACTGACATTTGAATAAAACTGTAACAACCACCTTGAGAAATAAGTATTTTAGCTCTTATTATTCCCATTTTAGAGATGAGGATACTGAGGCTTTCCGCTATGAAATAACTTGTCCCGAAGTGCCCAGGCTGGATTTAAATCCATGATTTGTGCTTAGTGTCCCTCACTAATCTCAGCACCAATCTATGTCAGATTCTGACTCTGAGACTTCTCTGCTTTGGGCAGGTCATGTCATAACAGATTTATTTAGAGTTGGAAGGGACTTGAGATATCACTGAGTATGACTGCTCATTTTAAAGATAAGAAAACTGACTCTTAGGGCTTTTTTTTATCATCATTTTAAATTCTGATTTTAGAATCATAGATTTAGAGAAAGTACCTGAGAAGTCATAGGATCAGATCTCTTATATTTACATGAGGAAAACTGAGGCTTAGGTGAAAGCACCTGCCTGGAGTCATAGTGCCAGGACTGGAATTTGGGTCAGAATCCCAAATCCAGCTCCTTTCCACTCCAAGGAGGATGGTGCACGATTATCCACCTGACAGTGGATCTATCACACATTCTCTGTCCCATGGAGAAACTATATTTCTCTGGGATAAAGTCTCAGTTGAACCTTAGTTTCCTCATCTGTAAAATGGGGATGATGGTGATTGAAACCTACCCTGGGAGTGGTCCGGGGGGAAGCACTTTGTAAATTTTTGAGGTCCCCCAAGCTGCCCTTGACTTTTCTAGGATGAATGCTGCTGGGGGTATAGAGCCCTGCCTGTGGGCTGTGAAATTAGCTGGATTTGGGCCAGCATTTGGGGACTATCTAAAGGTGTTCCCATAAGATCTTAAAGGGAACCAAGGCTGTTATCCAGCCCCAGATTGGGGAGAGATTTGCCTAAAGCGAAAACTATGGAGTGTACCGCAGAGCCAGGATTCACACTCAGGGCCTGGCTGCGGATCCAGCCTTTCTTTCAGTGCACCATGGAGCCTGAGAACAGCCTTGGAGGACAGAGAGGCAGTCGTCAAGGTCAGACCAGAAATAATGATGATGGGGTGGAGCGCTGATAGAGCTTTTGAAGGCTTGCACAGCGCTATTTCTTATTTGTGTGTGACCTTCACAAGACTACCTGATGACTGCTGTTATTACCCCATTTTTACAGATGAAGAAACTGAGGTTGAGGAAATGTCAGTGGATCTAACTACTAAAAAATGTTGGAAGTGGGATTGGAAATTACATGTCTTGTCCACCTCCTGCCTGGCTCATCTTGGGCGAATGTGCTCATTGTGGGGAGAAGGGAAGCTCAGCATAGGAAGTGACTCCTTCAATCACGCAGCTGGCTAATGACTGAGCTGGCCCTGGGATCAGGGCTTTTAACTGCCGTGTAGTGCTCTTAAGCCAGTAGGAATCCTCAACTTGGACACGTTTTTTTACATTTTTACATTTACATTTACATAAGCACTTAACATATATACCTAATATATCCCATTTAATAAGCGCTGACAATGCAAAGAAAGGCAAACCTTGGTTTCTGTCTCACCCTTAGGGAGACAAGACACTTAACTATGTGACATCTGAGACAATGTAAATATGAAGTAATCTCGGAAGGGAACACCAGCTCTGACCTCCCATGGAGAGTGAGCTTTCAGCTGAGCCCTGAAGGAGGCCCAGGATGCAGAGGGAGAGCGTTTCGGGGATGGGGAATGACCAGGGAAAATGGCAGAGTTGGGAGCTGGTGGGTCCCATGTAAGGGACAGCCAGGAAGCTGCATCGGGGAATATGGACGGGACTAAGGTGTAAGAGGCAGGAAAGGTGGAAAAAGGCCTGCTGGGGAAGGGCTTGAAGAGCCAGGCAGAAGAGCTGCTCTTGGATGCTGCATAATACAGAGAAGAACTTGGGCCCAGAGCACCGGCTTGCTAGCTGCACCTTAGACCTAGTGCTCTGGCTCTGGCTCTGGCTCCTTCCCACCTCTCAGCTTCCTGATTCTCTTGAAGACAAAGGTCAAATCCCACCTTAGTGCAGGAGGCCTTTCCCATTCCTTCCCAACTTCCCTGGAAGCTTGTCCTGAAGGAGAGGGATTAGCTTTGTTGTGCTTGGCCTGAGGGGCAGAACCAAGGGCATCGGGTACAGTTGTCTACCAGATGCCAGCAAGTGCCCCTTGCTAACAACAGTTAGTTAGGCCACAAGGGAACGAGCTGCCTGAGAGGGGGGGTCACTGGGCTCCTCCCTCAGTGGATGGCCTTTCCTCGAGTATGTTAGAGAGGGATTCTTGTAGGGGGATTCCAATTTTCTTCCCAACTTTGAGACTCTAACACAAAGAGCCTCCGTAGAGAGCCAGAGGATCCAGATTTGACCTTGCCCCTCATTACCTGGCTTACCTTTGTGGAGATCAGTTTCCTTATTTGTAAAAAAAAAAAAAAAAAAAAAAAATAGCACTTGCCTAGATAACCTCTGACACTGGCTTGAAATTCTGTGATTAGGTAGGATGCTTTCATCTCCCAGGATGATTCAAACTTCCTCTAGGTCCCAGTGATGCTCTATGCATCTTTCAGGACTCACCATGATGCGCCATCCTTCCATTCTGTTTGTTGGTAAGTCTTTTGGACTTGGGTTGGAACGGGCAGGAGAGCTGAGCCTGGGTCCTGGATCAGCCTCTGTCACTGATCCCTCACCCTCAGAGCTCTCTTTCTACAAAACAAAAGGGCTTGTGGTCTAGATCAGAGGCTCCTAACTTTTTTTTTTTTTTTTTTTTTGACTCATGGGCCCCTTTGTGTAGTCTGGTGACCTTTTCTCAGAATAATAGTTTCTTGCTTACATTCATAATTGAAGGAAATGCTAAATTTCAGTTACAAGTGTGTGAAAAATGAGGATATATTTTTTCTTCCCCTCATCAAGTTCATGGACCCCTTGGAATCAGTCCATGGACCCAAGTTAAGAACCCCTGGTCTAGGACAACACCTTTCAGCTCAACATTCTATTTTTGAAGATCTTGTCTTGGAAAATTTTACATGTCTTTTCACATTCTACATGAAGGTTTCTTTTTAGCTCAGTCTCTTAATAAAAATAGCTAATGCTTTTAAAGTTTGCAAAGTAGTGCACACCAACCTAGGGAGGTGGGCGCTTCTTTGTTCCAAGTTCTTGCTGGCCTTTAATGTTCTATGTCTCATTTCCTTTCAGCTTGGAAAATCGATATTCTGTGATTCCTTTCCGGGCAGTTGTATTTTCTATGTTCGAAGACCCCAGCTACTTTCTTGATTGACTTGGACGTTTTCTGTTGTTCCCTGTTCCAAAAATCTCTGATTCAGACATTTTATAAATCTGCACTTGACTCTTTTGTTCCTTTTCTTGTTGTTCCCAGAGAAGGCTGCTCTTTGGGGGGGGGCAGTGTCCTTTGGTTCTAAAGTAGTAAGGTTTGGGTCTGGTTGGCTAGATATTCAAACTCTTGTGCTGATTTTGAAAATTCAGGCTTGTTTTAGGCCTGTTTCTTTAGGCTGCCCTTCTAATTGTGGCCTAGCATCTTGTAGATGTGACTTTGGGATTCTGGATAGGTGAGAACATTCATGAATTTGATGATTTCCAAGTCTTTTTTCTCTCCACATCCATATAGTTTAACTTTCCTGGGCCACAGTTTCCTTACCTGTAAATAAGGGGGTTTGGCCTTTAGTATATACATACATTATAGAGTTTCTCCCAACTCTGAATCTGTTACTCTTTGATCTCTGCTCTCACCTTCAGTTCCCTATAATACGGGGAGGCAGCCTGGATATAAGGGCAAGACCTGTAATTTGGGGTCAAAGGAGTTGATTTCAAATCCTATTTGTCCTTTGTCTTTAGGATTCACTTCTCAGGCTTCTCATTTGTGAAACCAAAGAGCTTGGACTTAAATGATCTCAAGTGCACTTCTCATTTGAAATCTCATGATAATTTGTGTCAGGTCCGAGGGCTAATTGGGGTTGGTGCCTTGGCTAGAAAGCTATGTCTTTAGATCCCAACCTATGTAATTTTTGTCTACATCACGGTGTTTCTGGGAGGAGCAAATGAGAGAAAATACTTTATAAAAACAAAGCAAAACAGGAGATTAAGCTGCTATACCAAAATAGATGAGTGGTATTTTTCTGGCCAATGTTGCCTAGATTGGGACTGGTCACACTGCTTTATCTGGGACATGTTCTCCAGCTTGTAGCCTTGAGAACATTGCAGAGATCTCCTCTCTTTTTCCTCCCCTCCCTGATTCATCCTTGGTGCCTGGGAACTGTAGAAAAGGAGATAAGGGTGACATTGGGCTGGAGATGCTGTGGAGAAATCATTTAGAATCCCAGAAGCTTTTTTCCAGCTCTATGAAACTGCCAAGGTGATCCTGTACAATTCCTTCATTTTTTTTTTTTATAGTTATTCAACAATTTTATTCTACAAACAACTTCATTTTAAGAAATTTGGAAACGGATGCAGGGCAGGTGATATTTCCTCATTTTACAAATAAATCGGAGAGGTTGAGGCTTGCTCAAGAACTTGCCCTAGAACTCAGGTACTTTGACTTGTCAATCTAAGAGTATAGATTTAAAGATGGGAGGGACACTGGAGTCGGACTAGTTCCACACTGACCAACTGGCTAGCAAACATTTATTAAGCAGCTCTTTTATAAAATAATGCTGCCAGACTTTTCATAAAGGTAAAAGTCTCATTTCTCAAGGTCGAGTCAGTCTGATGGGGGACACAACCTGCAGCAGAGGAGGGCACAGCCTTGGACCCCCCCCCCCCCCCTCCCCTGGTACAGATTGTCCCCGGGGCCCCCCCCCCACCTCTGGAAAGGTTAGTTAGGGTCAGGCTGGGAAGAGTTCTTAATAGCCACCTGAGCAGTGGGTGTTTTATCTTAGAAGCCCCAGGGAACCACGAATATTCTCCTAGGCAGGGGATCCAGGAATTGGATCTGGTGCTTTGTAGTTTTAGCAACTGCATGGGGAAATGGGTAGAAGAGGGGAGAGGCTGGGTGGGATGGTGGTCCCCATCTCTTTTCACAGGAACCTCCTTTGTGTTTCTATATTCCCCATAATCTGGCACCAAACTTTTATTATAGTAAGTACTTAACAGTTGATGGTTGAATGAGTGACTCACTGAATAGATGTAGATGGGTTCCAGAGTAATTCTAAGATAGTCTGTCAATAAATATTGATTAAAGGCACTATGCTAAGTGCTGGGGATTCAGAAAAAATGAAAGACCATCCTTATCTTTCAGGAAGAAGATAATATATGAAAAAAAAGGAGAGGAAAAAAAACAAAACAAAACTCTGGACTCCTAGCTCCTAGAGTGCAGCTGGTGGGAGGTGAAGAATTGCTGGGGTTGGGAGCCCTTTTTAAATGGAGGCTTCAGGAGGAGTTTTTGTCTCTGTCCTCCAACCCTCCTGTCATGGGTAGAAGGTACTGAGGATGCCAGAGAGCTGTGATCACCAAAGCTGATGCTTTCTTGAAAGAAGGGGAATAGGATGATGTGGGAGGAAGTTTTTGTCATTTTTCAGTTACTTCTGATTCGTTGTGACCCCATTTGGGGCTTTCTTGGCAAAGACAGTAGAGGGGTTAGTCATTTCCTTTTCCAGCTCATTTTATAGGTGAGGAAGCTGAGGCACACAGGGTGAAGTGACTTGCCTAGGTTCACACATTTAACCTGTGAATGAGTTAGCTCTTGACCTGAATCAAATCACATCAAGTCAAATTAAATGGAGGCAGGAGATGGAGATTTCATTCACAGACTTGTTTTCTTACAGATAATAATTAAATTAACTCTAGTCTTCATTGTGGCAGAGAGGAAGGCCCTCCCCATGGGGAACAGAGTGCGAAGGGAAAGCCCTCCTTTTCCCAAAGTAGCTTCAGCACACCCTTTTCTGCCAACCCTCTATTTTTGGCTGGGCTAATTGAATTCGGGAGAGGGGAAATGGTTTGTTTAAGATCTTCTGCTCTAGAATAGGAGAGCAAACTATGATTCCTTTGTTCTTCAGGATGTGCCCCATTGTGATGTTACAGTGGTTAACAGCTCACCTTATGTAGGACTTTAAAGTTCTTTCTGTGCATTATTGCATCAAAATCCTTGTGATTCTACAGACTCTTTTTACTGATTATACAGATGCTACATTCCTTTTACAAATGAGGAAACTGAGTCTGAGAGTTTAGGAGACCTAGCCAGGTGGACAGGCTAGAATGCTGGTCTGAGAGTCTGGACTGATTGTTATCCACAATATCATGCTGCCTTTACTGTTACTTTTTATTGTTGACCTGCATTGCCAGAGGCCAGATAGGTAATGGGAAACAAACACAAGATTTGATTCTGGACTTTAGAACTCCAAATCTAGTACTCTTACACATAAGGAATTGACTAATTGGAGGTTGAACAAAGAGTAGCACACAGGGAGTCCAAAGGAGGGGGTAATCTTTTTGTTTTGTTTTTTTAATTTATTTTTATTTTTATTTTTTGATGCAGTTGGGATTAAGTGACTTGCCTAGAAAGTATTGTATCTGAGGCTGCATTTGAACTCAGGTCCTCCTGACTCCAGGGCCAGTGCTCTATCCACTGTGCTATCCAGCTGTCCCAGGAGGATTATCATGGTGGTCAGATGAAATATAAAGTTCTTTTAAAATTGTAAGTGCTATTTAAATAAATAAATAATAATTTAAAATATTTAAATAAATAATTCATTTAATATATTATAATATATATATAATATAATAATATATAATAAATAAATAGTCACATAAACAACATTTAAATAAATAAATAATAAATCAGTTGCCTTTGTTACTACTATTACTATTACTAATTTTTTTTTTTTTTTTTTTAGTAACTGTTCAATAGAGAGCCAGTGTGATATGATGGTTAAGGTGCTAAAAGAAGGACTCACATCCTGCCTCTGACCCTTATTTGCTATGTAAATCCTGGGCAAGTCACTTAAGTCTCTGTGCCTTAGTTTTCTTATCTGTAAAGTGAGGGGGCTGGACACAGAGACCCTTCCAGCTCTAAATCTCTTTAGGAAGAGCAGCAGGTCTTTATACTTGAAGAATTGTCCTGATGAAAAGGAAACCTTTTCTCCTTTCACACTTCATTCCTTTTATCTGATTCCCCTTGCACTGATGTTTACCAGGGTAATCTTTTTCTTCTGGCTCCCATTGGTTGATAGAGCATCCCTCCACTCCTAAGTTGTCCAGTGGCCAAGCCCCTTGTTGGGTCCCTTGTAGGAGATGAAGAGGGATTGTGGGATGGCCTGTTGCTATGGGTAAGGATTGTTCAGGAAGGGGCCTTATCAACTTTTGTGGTCCTGCCAGCATCCTCTCAGAAATAACAGTCCATCCACCTAGGTTGGAAGTCAGCTGCAGGACCAGGAGCTGCTGCAGGCTTTGCCTGGGGCCTCCTTTCACTTTCTAGGTAAATAAACATTTTGGGAAGCTTTCAAAAGGCCTGAGAATCACAGAAATTCCATTTTGTTTAAATGACCAGTGTTCTGCTATGATTTTTTTTTTTATTATTAGACTTAAAAAAATCCCCTTTTTTAAATTCAAGGAAAAAATTTGATTATTTGGGAATAATAGATTGACTTGACTTAAAAAAAATTTCACTTAAATGAGGTGAAAGAAATCCTTGCAAATGTGTGGCTCCCAGTGATAGGGTTTGGGTGATGTTTGTATGTGGAACAGGAGCAGAAAAGGAGCCATAAATTTTGTTTTGTGACTCGAACCCCCTGGTGCCCGACATCACATATTGTTTAAAAGAGGAGTATTTTTGTTAAAGGGAAAAAGGAACTCTGGATTGGAGATAAGGCATAGAAGCACAGAACCAGGCGCCAAGTTGGCTTATGGGACAGCACTCCAAGTGAAAAGATTTTGATTTCTGAGATCGCTTTGTCTTGCCAGACATGGAGAACGTTTGGGCAACAGTCCTCAGATACACAGAACCAGCTGGTGCACCAAGAATCGCTAGTTGTACCATTTGCAGCTTCCTTTGTGTTCTGATCCTGGAAGTCAGTGAGATGGACTCTCAGTTGTACCAGTGACTAAGTGTCCAAAGACAATACATGTGATTTTCATAATATCTTACACTGGAAAAAAATGCTGGTGATTAGGTAGGCAGATGTCAAAACAGGTGAGAGAAATGTGGATTTTTTTTGAAGTTTTAAATTGAGTTACTTTTAGTACCAAGAACGAGTTAGCTTGCAGAAGCATTCCAGGATTCATTCCAATGGACTTGGATTGGAATAATGGCCCTGCCACTAAACACTTGGGTGATCTCAGGCATATGAGACTTTACCAGACTCAATTTCCTCATTGTTCAAAATAAAGAGGTTGTACTAGATGTCTGAGGACTTCCCAGTTCCATATTTGCTCTTTCATCCCAAGGCCTGCCATTTTTCTTATCTGTAAGATGTTCCCCAAGTCTGGACAATGTGATTCCAGTTCTAAATCTGATGTTAGGACCTTAGAAACTCCACTTTGTTCAATTGGATGAAATTCTGAGATCTCTTCTTCTTGGGAAATCATTCCATTATGGCCATGGATTTAGAGCTAGACAGGGCCCTTCAGAGATCATGTGATCAGCAGATCACAGCTCTGAATCTGGAAATGAAGTTGCTCAATCACCTCATTTTATATTTCTCGTTTTACTGATGAGAGATGGAGTGAGTGCCCCAATGTCACACATGGCGAGCTTCAGAGGTGGAGCCACCGCCTCCAGGAAGCCCTCCAGACACCCTAATAGCTAGCATTGCCTCCCTTCAGAGATGGCTGGTATTTCCTCCCAGCTGTCATTTTATGTTTGCCATCTAGGACCTTTAAAAGAATATTAAGATCTTACAGGGGCAAAACTTTCATTTTTTACTTCGTCCTCCCCAAAGCCCACAAGATGCTTTGGACTCAGGAAATAACTACTAAATGTCTGCTGAATCAAATCTATCCAATGAAGGAGGTGGACTCCAGAAAGACAATTAACTCTGGGATCTGTAGATTTGGATCCTCTGAAGGAAAAAGGATCTGCTCAAAGGAGACTGTTAACTGACTTGTTGAAAGTCAAACAGCAAATGGCAGATTTGGAATTGGAACCAGGTCCTCCTCCCCTAGATTCAAAGTTCTTTCCTCTGCTCTATCCCAAGTGGAGGCAGCTGGGTCGGAGGGCATTTGGGAGTTCAGGCTATGCTTTCAGTGCCCTCCCAAAGCCATCATTTGAACTCCAATATTCTGCCAGTGCTCAATAGCTGCCATACACAGAATGCCACTGCTTCAATTGAAAATGACCCAAAGGTATGGGCAAGATGCATGGGGGGAGGGGATTTGTCCCAAATGGTAGCTGTAAGGAAATGCTCTGCAGACCCTCAGGTGAATGATCATGAAGGACTTCTTTTGATTGGCCCCAGAAGGCTAATTCAGTAGCCAGAATCTGGAAGCTGCAAAGAAGCAAATTTTGGTTTGATGTCAAGAAAAGCTGTCCCCCAGAGCTACCTCAGTGCATCAAGCTGCTGTCCCTCAGGGCTGCCTTGGTAGATCAGGCTGCTGTCCCTCAGGACTGACCTTCAGTGGGGCGGGCTACCTAGGCAGCTGGAAGCTTTCTCTTTGCTGGAGACTTCACTCTAGGGCTCTAGACTGGCCACTTATCAAATGTGTTAGAATGGGGATTCTTGTTCAGCCTGGATAGAGCTCGATGACTTCCCAGGGAGATCCTTCCAGCTCTGAGATTCACTGATCATGGCACGGTGGCCCACAGAATAGCAAAAGAACCAGAGGAAGGCCTCCAGTGTAATGGGTAGATCAAAGGATTCTATGATGATAACATTGAAAGGAACCATAAAGATCATTGATGAAAAAGCACGAGGATAAGAATAAGAAAGCTTTGGTCCTTGGGGGGTTCAGAAGTCGCTCTAGGGGTGAGATCGGGCTGGAGGAACAATTAGAAAATGAGAGGCTTTTAGACCTTTGAGGTCCGAGTATGAGATGTCAGGAGTTCTTAGCAATCATCTCTCTAGTCCTTCCCCCCACACCAACAAAATCCGCACCATAACACGCCAACATCTGCTGAAGGATCTCTGAATCAAGTTGACAAGCATTTATTAAGTGCCTACTGTCTGCTAAGTGTATTGAGTGAACACACTGCTGAAGTGTATTATAGGAATACAAAGAAAGCCCAAAAGACAGATCTGCTCTCAAGGAACTCTAATGGGAGAGGCAACATATGCACCCCTATGTTAAACCAGATGCATATGGGATAAAATCACATTAACAGTAAAAGGGGGATTAGGAAAGTTTTTCTGTAAAAGGGGAGATTTGAGCTGAGATTTGAAGGAAACTGGAGAAGTCAGGATTTGGAGATGAAGAGAGAACACTTCAGCTCTGGGAGATAACCAAGGAAAACACCGAGAGTCTTCTACCATCCTATCCAGTCTTCTCACAGAGGGACATAGAGTAAGGATGGTATCATAGAATCATAGGTTTTTGAGCTGGATGGAACTTTTCATTCAGCTCCCCCTTCTAATTTCGAAGGGTTTCTTGAGGTTTTGAATCTGTCATCTCATAACACTCCAGTGGGATGACATAATATTCCAAAATAAGAGAGAAAATAGCCCCAAGTAAGGCAGGGTATCCTCCAACTGGGCTTTGGTTTTTAAGTGGAGATTTTCATGGGTTTTTTTTTTTTTTTTTTGGTTAATTTTCATCACCAGGTAGTACAAAAGCCAAAGCTTTTTGTAGCAGGAACTTGTTGGAGGCACAAGGGTTCAGCTGCAAGAAATGCCTATTGATTGATTGCTATAGTGGGAAGAATGTGGCATTTTGAGTGATTGGACTGACTTCGTTTCAAATCCACTTAGGACTAATGGTCTCTTCTTGGTCAAATGACTTCCTCTCTGGGGTCCTTAGTTTTCTCATTTGTCAAAGGAGAGAATTGGACTAAACTGAGGATTCTTGATGGGGTCTATGATTAAATAAGGAAAAAAAAGTCTTCTTTATTTTAATATATATATTTTTGGGTAATTCTATGTATTTTATTTTATGCATTTAAAAACATGATTCTGAGGAAGAGTCCATAGGTTTCACCAGCTGACTGGATCTATGACGTAGAAGAGCCCCTGGACTAGGTGAACGCCTAAAGCCCCTTCCTGCCCTATGAACTCCTGGTAGAGAAAGGCTATAAAGCCAGTATTGCATACATTGCTGAACGAGGTCACTGGAATGGTCATTTTTCCTGGCCTGTTTTCTTTTGTTACTAGGGGAAGTTCAGTGCTGGGTGAGGAGGAATGAGGGAGGAGTGGGGTTCTAGTCTGCAGCTGGAAATGAGAGATGGAAAAACAAAAGTTGTTAATAAAATTAAAAAAAAACCTATGGGTAGAAATATAGATCATGTGAAAGAAAGCTTTAGATAGTAAAGTATTCTTCATTTAAAAAAAAAAACTGTCTTTCTAGAACTGTGTTTATTTCATTAAAAATTGACATAGTAATACCTTCCTTGCTTGCTCACAAGTGTCCCTGAGTCTGGATCACATAACCCCTTGAGGTCCTTTCTGGATCTGAAATCTCAGATTCTTGTGTGCTGTGGACAGAGTCCAGAACTTGGATCCTTGTGTGCTGTGGGCAGAGTCCAGAGGAGGAAGCTGGAGGAAGTAGGCTGGGCGAGGTGAGGATGGGTGGGGATGCCATTGGTAAGTATGAATGGGGCCCTAGGAAATGTGGACTCAGAAACTTAGGAGAGGCGATCCCTGGCTTATATAATCTGCAAAAGCTGGTTTGTGGGTGGGTGAGCCTGGATTTTAGGATAAATGGAAGGTTTTCTGTGTTGGTGCTCTTTTAATCTTCAAATTAGTCCCCATTTCCCTCTTCCCCCAAGGTTCCAAGAGCTTCGTCTCAGTAGGTGTTAGTTTTGGGAACCAAGTAGCTAAAGTTTTGGAGAGAAATTGGTGGTACTGTGGTTAAGTATTTAATCCAGCACAGGTCACTTTGCATGCTGTGTTGTTTAGGAAACATGATGGAAAGGAGGCAGTTTAGGACAGTGGAGAGAACCAATCCTGTTTAAAGTCAGAGGATCTGAATTCGAATTCAGTCTTTGCCACTAGAAGTAAATGCAGTTCTTGTTCTCCTTTTGGATAGCTCCCACTGTTAGGTGCAAAGTCAGCTTCTTTGCAGCAGCTCATTGTTGGGCCCTGGAAGACCAAGCTGGACATTAGGCCTCTTCCAATTGGGAGGTATGACATCATGACCCTTCTTTTCTCCGGGCTAAAAAAAAACACCCAACTTCCCAATTGCTTCAGCTGATTCAAATGTGGCCGGAACTTAAGGCCCTTTGGCTCTTGACCTTGTCTCCATGCTCTTGACCTTTGCAGGGTCATTTCTAGTATGTCCAGAGCTAGTCTTTGCCTTGGTCAGGCCATCTTTTCCTAGTCCTAGCTATTAGTCCTTGTGACCTCAGACACTGATCCTGGCAAGTCATTTAACCCCTGTCTGCCGTAAAAGGGGAATAATGCTCATAATCTGCCTGCGAAATGATAAGGATCAAACAAAATAATGTTTGCAAAGCGCTTAGCATGAAGTCTCATCCATTGCAGATTTTTAAAAATTCTTGATTCTAATCTTCCTCCTCTGCAATTAACATCAGGGCCACAGTTTGGTCCCTGGTTATTTTCTGGTTATTTTTGATTCGTTGGCTTTTCCTCCAGCCAGAGGCGGTGGACGCTGTTCCTGGTGGATAGTACGGCAAGTGGGTGAGATCATGTTGATCTTGGAGGTAAGAAAGATCAGCATTCAAGTTCAGGCTGTACCTCATTACTACCTCTGTGACCTTGGGCTTCTGTGGGAGCCTTACTTGGGTCACAGGACAAGGAGAGGAAAAAGAAAGAGAATAAACAATTATAGGGTGCCTACTGTATACCAACAGGCACTGTGCTGAGCACTTAAATATTATTTCTTTTGATCCTTACAACAGTCTGTGGAAGTAGGGGTTGCTACTATTTTCATTTTTTTTCCTGAGGCAATTAGGGTTAAGTGACTTGCCCAGGGTCACACAGCCAGGAAGTGTTAAGTGTCTGAGTACTATTTTCATTTTGAGGCAATTGAGGAAACAGACTTATTCAGGATCACACAGGTAAGCAGTGTCTGAGGCTGGATTTGAACTCCTATCTCCCATATTCAGGACTCTATTCAGTGCTCCTCCTAGTACATGCTGCTATTTGCATGAACTACACCACAGGACCATAGTATTGTTTGTCAGTGTAATCCACGGATTCTTTGGTAGTCTGCTGAAGTCTGTGGACTTTTATGATAATGGTTTTAAATACATAAAAGACATATGATTACAAAGAAAACATTCTATTGAAATAAAGATGTAATTTTCCCCCCATCCTCACAGACTCCTCTGAAATGTACCTATAGACTCTTGACTATGTCCCCTTTACTGTAATTCAAATAACAATGTATCTATTGCAGTCTCTTCCTATAAGTAGTTTATACTTTGTCCAGCTACCTGATGCATTGTTTTTCCTTTCAATTTTTGACTGGAGGATGTGGGTTGAATTTCCTTGAAATGCAGAGACCTTTTAAGACTAAAGGAGATAAAGTTCAAGTTGCCAGTTCAGAGAATCTGTGAGCATTGTGCATCACCAATCAGCTTTCAAACTAACCAAGAGTTGGAACTCAAAGTTGGCCAGTCTTGGGGAGCTGGGGAGTGTTATCTGTTTTCAGATGGTGAGTTCTACCATGTTGCTGGCGGCCAGTTAATCCAATGCAACGAGTGTTAATAAGTGACTGGTATTTGCTGAGTAATGAGGATACCATCGAGAAAAAATAATTCTTGCTTTGGAGAATCTTTTAGTTCCTGGAAGAGGGGGCAGGGCACAGAAATACTTTGTGTACACAGATAAGTTAATGTAATAAATAAATAAGGAAACAGATTTATCTAAGACATTTAAAAATGATTGCTGTCCTTTTATTCTTACACCTCCATTTCTGAATCCATCTCTCCCAAGCAAGGCATTTCTTGTACTGATAGAGAAATGAGAAAAGAGAAAGGGGGAAAACAGATTCTGTAAAACATATTAATCAACATATCGTTTCAGTCTGACATATGCAGATTTCACTACTTGTAGTACCCCACCTCCCTAGTGAAGGAAATAGCGTGAATTTTCTCAACTCTTCCTTAAAATAAACTTGGCCATTAAAATGAATTATATTAGTTTTTTTCTTCTTATTCACATTGTTGTCATGGCTATTTTCTTGGTATTAAATCTTTGATTCTCTCTGATCTCTAAGATCCCTCCTAGGTTTTTTCATTTTCACAAAAAATTTCTAAAATTCAGGAGGATGCTAAGACCATATTTCTGCACATCCTGAACTTTAAATAATTTTATTTTACAATTTAAATTTTACTCTGAAATTTATTTCAGAGCCTCCTTTACAATTACTGGAACCAAACTCGAGGTGTTTGGGATCTGAAGTTTTTTTCTATGCTGTTAGAATGATGTAGTCCTTTCTTTCAGAGGAGCTTTGAAGCAGATCGTTAGTACCATTGGCCTTTTAAAAATACACATGTTCTGAGGTATGACCTAATGGAAAAAAAAGAAGAAAACTGCTTAATTCTAATTTGATTTCCCCCATCCTCCTTTCCTTGCATATGAAACATCTGACTTGCCCATGGGTTAATGAAGAATCCTGAGGAGATATTCCCAGAAAGAAACGGGAAGGGATGTAGGGGGAATGAAAGACTTGTAATCTTGATCATATGCTCCCCTGGAAACAGATAAAGATGATAATGTTCGAAGTTCTGGATACTTAAATGTAAAACAGACCAATTTTTAGGAATGTTAGATTTTTATCAGGACAGATGTTTTGCTTTTTACGGAGTCAATTTGGAATTGGTGACAGGGGTACCTTGGAGGGTGGTTTGGATTTTGTTAGTACTCTATTGTTATAGCCTGGATTTGAACAGGTTACAGAGAGAACTTGGCCACAAGTTGACCTTTTGGCTTCCTAAAAAAACTCCAAAAATCAAACAACAAAATACACACACACATGAACAAAAAAACAAAACAAAACAAAACATGGTGGATTGAGTCTCTAGAATTTTTCAACCACACTAAATGTGGATATATATCTTTCCCCTCTCCTTTCCTTCAGCTATTTTTCCCTATTAATACAAGCTCTCCTTGAGGGCAGGCTTATTTTTCTATTTGTGTTTGTATTCCAGACAATGCTTATCACAAGGCCTGGTGATTATTTAGTAAATGCTTGTTGACTTGACTTAGCGACAGTCCCCTTGATATAGAAATAGGACAAACCTAGCCTAAGTCACTTATTAACTAATATTTGATGGAGTTTAATAGTTGAGAGCAGAAGAAAGATGGGTGACATCAGGATCGATAATGTGAAAGGCTGAAAAGAGTTTGGAAAATACTCTTTTCTTTTGGTCCAGACATTTGATGTCTTCAGAGCAGGGAAGTCTGGGTAAGGCAATTCTCTTTACTGATGCTGATTTATAATTGTTGGAGTTGGCTGAGATATTGAGAGGTCAAGTAGTATTCATTAAAAACAATTGCTAGCATTTATCTAACATTGTGCCAAGGCCTTTGCCTCTCACAGCTACCCTTGGAGATAAGACCTAATATTAAACCCATTTTACAGATGAGGAAACTGAGGCAGAAATTAAGTGATTTCTCCAGGGCCAGACGGCCCATATGAATCCAAGGTAGGACTTGAATCCAAGTCTTTTTGATTCTGAGACTGGCCAGATTGCCTCTGTACTGCATCTGGCAATATGATAGAGCCAACATCTTCGGTACCTGCTGTGTACAGAGCATGCATGTCTGGTGCTTAGGCAGGGTATATAGTAGGTGCTTAATAAATGCTTACTGAATTGGTGCTTTGCTGTTGCCATGGATTCCAGGTTGTAACCATCAACTCATTCTGATCTTGGGTGTTTGTCCTCTCTGTATTTTGGGAAAACAGCTGTCAAGTGCTTTGCAAACCTGAAAGTGTTAATTAAATGCTGCTGTTAGAGAAATCTGCCAACCATGAAGTGATCTGAGGGCTGGCAGGCAGTTGTTCTTGTGTGGCCCCGGGGAGCTGAGGACTGGCCAGATCTGGCTGCTCCCCCTTGCACCATTGCCAGTCCACTTCTTCTTCCCATTGCACATTAAAACTTCACGGCATCTTTTATGCTGCTTGATGCTTATCAATAATGAGTTGGTTAAACATCCACTTTGTGAAAGATAGTGCAAACTACCTTGGGCCTTAGTATGACCCTGACCTGGAGGAGTTGGACAACAAGAATTGACCGTGGTAGGTTGGGAGCGGAATCCGAGTTGCATTTGCAGTCTAGGTGATCTGGGTGTTCGTTCCATTTTTGGGCAAGTTTTTCTGACCCTTTCTGGGCTCAAATGTGAGAATTTGACTTCCTCATGACTGCTGGCATCTAAAGGGCACTGTGCTTAGCTTTCTGAGCCTGGATTCTAGTCTTGGAAACTCACTAGTTACGTGACCCTGTAAAATGGGGATTACAATAGCACCTACCTTTTATGAGGACAAAATTGAGATTATATTCATCCAGCCTTTTGTAAACCTTAAAACATTATATAATAATACTAATAATTATTTATTCTTCCCTTCCTCTTTCTCTCCTTTCCTCCCTCCCTTATTTCTTTTTTCCTCTCCTTCCCTCTTTTTCCTTCTTTCATAGTATTTTTTCCCAATTGCATGTAAAAAGATTTTTTTTTAGCATTTGTTTTTTAAAATGTCCTCCCTCTTCTTCCCTCCCATCCTCTTCTTTGAGATAAGTAATTTGACATTGGTTATACATGTGCAGTCATGTAAAACTTATTTTCATATGAGTCATATTGTGAAAGAAAATTCTGATGAAAAACATGGAAAAAAATAAAGTGAAGCAGTAGTGTGCTTTGATTTATATTCAGACTTGATCAGTTTCTTTAGAGGTGGATAGTATTTTTCATTTTGAGTCCTTTGGAATTGTCTTGGATCATTGTATTGTTGGGAATAGCTAAGTAATTCACAGTTGATCATTGTACAATATTGCTGTTGCTGTGTATGATGTTCTGGTTCTGTTCACTTTACTTTGCATTAATAATTCATATAAGTCTTTCCAGGTTTTTCTGAACACATTCTGTTCATCATTTCTTATAGCACTATGGTATTCCATTAGAATCATATATCAAAATTTGTTTAGCCATTTTTCTGGTTGATAGGTGGTACCTGAAAGTTGTTTTAATTTGCATTTCTCTAATCAGTAATGATTCAGAACACTTTTTTTATTATGACTATTGTTAGTTTTGATTTTTTTGGTTTGAAAACTATCTTCATGCCCTTTAGCATTTAATTCAGCATTGAGGAATGACTTGTAATCTTACAAATTTGACTTAGTCTATATGTTTGAAAAATGAGGCCTTTATCAGAAATTTGCTGTAAAAATTTTCCCCCAGCTTTCTTCTTTCCTTCTTATTTTGACTGCATGGGGGTTTTGTTTTTGTACCCCCTTTTAAATTTAATATAATTTAAATTATCCATTTTATATCACATAATTCTACCTCTTGTTTGGTAATAAATTCTTCCCTTATCCATAGGTCTGACAGGTAAACCATACCATGTTCCCCCAATTTGCATAAAGGATATCATCATTTGTGTCTAAATAATGTACCCATTTGGACTTGATCTTGGTATACAGAGTGAGATGTTGGTCTTCAACTAGTTTCTGTAAACTGTTTTCCAGTTTTCCCAGCAGTTTTTGTAAAATAGTGAATTCTTGTACCACAAACATGAATCTTTGGATTTATCAAACATTAGATTACTACAGTCACTACTATATCTTGTGTACCTAATCTATTCTACTGATCCACCATTCTGTTTCTTAGCCAGTACCAATTTAGGTGGATGATTACTGCTTTATAATACAGTTTGAAATCTTCCTTACATTTTTTTCACCATTGATTTCCTTGAAATTCTTGACCTTTTGTTCTTCCAGATGAATTTTATTATTATTTTTTTTAGCTCTATTACTTTTTGCTGAGGCAATTGAGATTAAGCGACTAGCCCAGGGTCACACAGCTAGGGACTGTTAAGTGTCTGAGACCAGATTTGAACTCAGGTCCTCCTGACTTCAGGGCTGGTGCGCTATCTACTGTGCCACCTAGCTGCCCCTATAAAATAATTTTTTGTTAGTTTGCTCTGACCCTTAATAAATAAATTAATTTAGATAGATTGTCATTTTCATTATATTGGCTCAGCCTACCCATGAGCAGTTGATATTTTTCCAGTTGTTTAGATCTGACTTTATTTGTGTGAAAAGTTTTTTGTAATTGTGTTTATATAGTCTCTGTGTTGGTTTGGGTCTTGACAGGTAAACTCCCAAGTATTCTATATTGTCTACCATTATTTTATCTTGCTTTTTTATTTCAATATTTTGTATTTTTTCCAGTTACAAGTAAAATAAAAATTTTAATGTTAGTATTTAAAACTTTGAATTCCAAAATCTCTCCTTTCCTCCTTTCTCCCACCCCTTCCTCCCATTGTCTATCCTTATTTTAAATGGAATTTCTCTTTCTATCTCTTGCCACTGGACTTTGTTGTTAATAGTTAGAAGTGCTGATGATTTATATAGGATTAGTTTATGTCTTGCAACTTTGCTAGAATTGTTAAATATTTCAACTAGTTTTTTTAAGATTCTCTAGGATTCTGAGTATATCATGTCATCTACAAAGAGTGATAGTTTTATTTCCTCATTTACTATTCTAATTCCTTCAATTTATTTTTCTTGTTGCTAGAGTTAGCATTTCTAGTTAAATATTAAATGATACTGATGATGATGGATATCCTTGCTTCACCCTTGATTTTATTGCGAAGGCGTCTAGCTTATTCCCATTATACATAATGCTTGCTGATGGTTTTAGATAGATACTCCTTATCATTTTAATGAAAGCTCCATTTAATCCTGTGTTCTTTAGTGTTTTTAATAGGAATGGATACTGTATTTTGTTAAAAGCTTTTTCTCAATTTTTGAGATAATTATATGATTTGTGCTGGTTTGGTTATTAATATCATTAATTATGCTGATAATTTGCCTAATATTGAACCAGACTTTCATTTTTAGTATAAATTCTATTTGGTTATAGTGTATGATCTTTGTGATATTTTGCTATGATCTTATTGCTAGTATTATATTTAAAAAATTTACATCAATATTCATTAGGGAAATTGGTCTATGGTTTCTTTTTCTGTTTTCACTCTTTCTGGTTTAGGTATCAGCCCCATATATGTGTCATAAAAGGAGTTGGGTAGGCTGCTTTCTTTGCCTATTTTTTCAAATAGTTTATCTACTATTGAAATGAATTATTCTTTAAATGTTTGATAGGATCCACCCTTTTCATTTTTGATATTGGTAACTTTTTTCTTTTTTTAAAAAATCAAATTAACCAGCCATTTATCTATTTTATGGATTTTTATTCAGAAAAGCAGTTCTTGGTTTTATTTATTAGTTCAGTCTTTTTTCTTTTTTCTTTTTTCTTTTTTTTTTTGCTTTCTGCTGAGGCATTTGGGGT
Source organism: Myrmecobius fasciatus (assembly GCA_023553655.1). Taxonomy (NCBI): domain Eukaryota; kingdom Metazoa; phylum Chordata; class Mammalia; order Dasyuromorphia; family Myrmecobiidae; genus Myrmecobius; species Myrmecobius fasciatus. The sequence continues at coordinate 58,332 of JAJPUD010003394.1, read as the reverse complement.
TAAGTGACTTGCCCAGGGTCACACAAATCTTTTTTCTTTCTTTCTATTTTATTAGTTTCTGTTTTGATCTTTCAGAATTTTTAATTTGGTGTTCAATTGGAGATTTTTAATTTGTTCTTTTTATGTTTTTAAAGTTGTACATCCAATTCATTGATCTTCTTTTTCTTGATTTTACTGATATAAGCAGTTAGAGATATAAAATTTCTTCTAAATATTGTTTTGATTGCATCCCATAAATTTTAGTATGTTGTCTCATTGTTGTCATTCTCTTTAAGGAAATTATTGATTGTTTCTGTAATTTGTTCTTTGACTCACTCATTCTTTAGGATTAGCTGTTTTAGTTTCCAATTAATTTCTAACCCATCTTTCCATGGCCCCTTATGAATGTAATCTTTATTGTATTATGATCTGAAAAGGATGCATTTAATATTTCTGCATTTCTTCATTTGGCCATTAGGTTTGTATGTCTTAATACATGGTCAGTTTTGGTGTAGGTGCCATGTACTGATGAGAAAATGGCATATTCCTTCCTCTTCTAGAATATTCCTATTTTCTCCTGAAGTCCCTCATATCTAATTTTTCTAAAATTCTGTCTACTTCTTTAATGGCTTTTTAGTTTATTTATTTAGTTATTTTTATTAGATTTATCTAGTTCTGAGAGGGAAAAGTTAGGTCCCCCACTAATAGAGTTTTACTGTCTATTTCCTCCTGCAAGTCATTTAACTTCTTCAAAAACTGGATGCTATACCATTTGGTGCATTTATGGCTAGTATTGATATTACTTCATTTTCTATGGTATCTTTTAGTAAGATGTAGCTTCCTTTCTCATCTGTTTCAATTATATCTATTTTTGCTTTTGCTTTGTCTAAGGTCATGATTGCTACCCTTCCTTTTTTTCCCCCTTTACTTTATCTGAAGCACAATAGATTCTATTCTGTTTCTTTACTTTTACTCTGTATGTGTCTCTCTACTTCAGGTATGTTTCTTGTAGACAACATATTGTAGGATCCTGGTTTTTAATCTACTGTGCTTCCCACTTCCATTTTATGGGTGAGTTTATTCCCTTTACATTTTCAGTGATTACTAACTGTGTGTTCCCCTCCATTTTAATTTTCTCATTTATCGTTTTTCTCTCTCCCGCCCTCCCTGTCCCCCTTTCTCCATCTTAGCCTTCCTTTGCTTCTGACCATTGCTTCCCTCAATTCACCTTCCCTTGTATCAGCATCCCCTCTCTTTTCTTTCCTCCTTCCCTTCCTACTTTCATATAGAGTAAAATAGCTTTCTATACCCAACTGAGTTTGCATTTGATTCCCTCTTTAAGTCAGTTGTGATGAGAATAAGATTCAAGCCAGTCCCATCATCTCTTCCACTGTAGTAATTATTATTTTTAATTTTTTTAAAATTTATTTTTTCTCAATTCAATGTAAAAACAAATATTTTTTTTAATCTTGAATTCCCACTGCAGTAATTCTTTTGTGTTTCTTTTATATGAGACAATTTGCTACTTTCTGTTTCTCTCTTCCCCCTTCTCTCAGTCGTTAAGTTGGTTCTTTGTTTCCCAACCCAGCGCTCTTTCTGCTAGAGTAGGTTCTTCTCCATTTCTGTGTCCTGAACCCCTTGGGAAGTTGGACCTGTGAAGCCTCTGGAACCTTTCTCGGAATCATGTTTTTAAATGCATAAAGTAAAATACATAGGACTGCAAGGGAACCAAATGATGCATTTTCCCCCATTTAGATCCACAGATGCCCCTCTCCCACCCATGGGGAAGGGTTCTTGTGACGAGATCTTCCAAGTCCTCTGCCCCAGCCCGGACAACTCAGGACAGCTCCAGGAAAGCCCAGTTCCAGGGGCTGCGTGCATGGCACTGGACTGAATATCCGATCTAGATGGCCCTGGTGTGTAGCTTGTTTTGCCTGATGGACAGGATGTCACTCACTGGCCATGCCGTCAGGAACTTGATCTTCAGGCCTTTGTGTGCTTTTCCAGGAAGGCCAAGCGATAGCAATTAGCTCGTCCTGGCTGGGCAGCTTGGGGCAGGGTAGAAGGACTCACTCCCTTGGCCCCCCACTGTGGAATTGGAGATGGGAGGAGGAGGGGATCACACAGTGTTTTGGGGACTTTCTGGTCTTTTCGAGGGCTTGGAAGTGCTTGAGTCACAGTAATCCTGGGGAGGACAATATCGAACTTCTCATGGAGGTGGAAAGTCATCCACAAACTTGCTGGCTCCAGAGGGGAGCTCCTCCAGAGATGATTCCCTGGGCTAGCCTGTGGGTGCAGCATGTGCACAGTAGGTCTTCCAGAGGGGGGACGGCCTGAGGTTTGTCACTGAGTGCCAGTAGCTTTAGGACCACATGATTACGCAGGCAGGAGGCTTAGGCTTAAATTTCTGGGTTGCTCAGAACCCTCTTTGCCTCTGACTTATTCTGGTCCTTCCTGTGAGTGGAACAATTAGGCTGAAATTTACTGACCCCCTTCCTTCCATGGACCAAGGGGTCTTTCTGAAAACATTTCAGAGATTGTATGTCCAGGTCTCCCCTCTTGGAGAAGTCTGATGTTGCATCAATCAGCAGGAACAGTGCTAACGGTTGGGGATACAGAGAAAGGCAAATGGCAGCCCTTGTTTTCAATGAGCTCATAGTCTAATGGGAAGGTAACATGCAAAAAACTGCACAAAAAGATAGATCTGTATCACAATAAATATGTGATATATATATATATATACACATATATACAGATTATATATATTTACACAAAATATAGCATATCTATGTACATACACTCTATGTGCATTTACACAGTATATAGTATACATACACATACCATATAAGTTTATATACAATAAATCATATATATGTACACTATATATACATATACACACACATATATACAGACATTCTTGCAGATGGTAGGACTTTGAACTTTGAAGAAAGGCAGGAGGTAGAGATGGGGAGGGAGAGAATCCCAGTAAAGTTGATAGTGAATAAAAATGTGGGAAGCTTTCTGATTTTCTTCTGTTTTCCCCTGGCTCTTGCTCCAGAAACTCTCTTCCTTGGGTGCCTCGATCTGCTCTGGGCCAATCTGAGCAGCATTTGCAAAATGCCTCCTGAAGGAAAGGCAGGGACATTGTGCTTTAAAAGCAGAAGAACTGCTTTTAAGTTCTGTTTTGGACCCATGTGCTCTGGGCAGATCTCTAAGATTAAATCACAGAAAAGGTGCTAAGCTCCCTTGGTAGAGAGAATTACCTCACTGGGAACTCTCTGTGCCATTGAAATCTCAGATCCAGTTAATACCCCTTTGTGTAAATCACTGTGCAAAATTCTGAGGGTACAAAGAGGAAAAACCAAACTCCTGCCATCTTTTTTTTTTTATTAAAGCTTTTTATTTTCAAAACATAGGCATGGATAATTTTTCAACATTAGCCCTTGCAAAACCTTGTGTTCCAAATTTTCCCCTCCTTCCCCCCATCCCTCCCCTAGTGACAAGTAATCTAATCTATGTTAAATATGATAAAAATGTGTTAAATTCAATGTATGTATACATATTTATATAATTATCTTACTGCACAAGAAAAATCAAATAAAAATGTGAAAGAAAATAAAATGCAAGCAAACAACAACAAAAAGAGTGAAAATGCTATGTTGTGAACCACCCTCAGTTGCCACAGGCCTCTCTTTGTTTGTGGCACTCTTCATCACAAGATCATTGTAACTGGCCTGAATTATCTTATTGTTGAAAAGAGCCAAGTCCATCAGAATTGATTATCGTATAGTCTTCTTGTTGTCGTGTTTAATGATCTCCTGGTTCTGCTCATTTCGCTCAGCATCAGTTCACATAAGTCTCTCCAGGCCTCTCTGAAATCATCCTGCTGGCCGTTTCTCACTGAACAATAATATTCCATAACATTCATATACCATAATTTGTTCAGCCATTTTCCAATTGATGGGCATCCACTCAGTTTCCAGTTTCTAGCCACTACAAAAAGGGCTGCCACAAACATTCTTGCACATGTGGAGCCCTTTCCTTCCTTTAAGATTTCTTTGGGAATATAGGTCCAATAGAAACACTGCTAGGTTAAAGGGGATGCATAGTTTGATAACTTTTGGGCATAGTTCCAAATTGCTCTCCAGAATGATTGAATTAGTTCACAACTCCACCAACAATGTATTAGTGTCCCAGTTTTCCTACATATCCTCCAACATTCATTATTATCTTTTCCTGTCATTTTAGCCAATCTGAGAGGTGTGTATTCATACACTTTAAATTGTCTTAATTTGCATTTCTCTGATCAATAGGGATTTAGAGCGACTTTTCATATGACTAGAAATGGTTTCAATTTTTTCATCTGGAAATTGATCATATCCTTTGACCATTGATTGATTGGAGAATGGCTTAAATTCTTACAAATTTGAGTCAATTCTCTACATATTTTAGAAATGAGGCCTTTGAATGTAAAAGTGTGTTCTCAATTTATTCTTCCCTTCTAATCTTATCTGCATTAATTTTCAAACTCCTGCCATCTTAATTAAATGTAGAACAGGGTGTGCTAGAGGGAAGATCTTGGGGCAGAGGCTGTTGGGGGTAGGGTGGAGAAGGGACCTTGGAGCATGGGACATCAGAAAGAAGGGCCCTCATTCAACATACATCTTTGTCCACCACTTTGACTTTGGCTCCACACCCAAATAATCACTCTCCCCCCCCCCACCAGTGACACACTGAAGGTATAGTGTCCTGGCAATAGGTCTTCCATAGGGACAATCTGACTCAAATTTCTCAACTGAGTCTTGGCTTTTATTTAACAACTATGAGCCTCCCCACATCACTGCCTTTGGGTTCAAGCTTTCTGAGAGAGCCGATCCTCCATTCTATGTTCCCTGCTTCTCAGTTTTGTTTTAAAGCCCAGTGTTTCCTAAAGTCATCCAGCATTCCCTTTCCCTGCATTAAAAGAGTTAGAGAATATGTGAAGAGAAGAATGGCTAATCGAGTTGCCCCCAGTTTCTGCTCAGCAATTCGGATGAGCAGTTTTAGTGAAGGGTTCTACCCCTTGTGAACTCTTGGGAAGGGTGGGGACCATCTGTACTGTCCTGCAAAGGAAATTGTGGGTTGGCTAGTTTTTTTCTTAAACGTTTATGGGAAAAGGAGCCTGGGACTCAATTGGGCCTTTGTGGAGTTGTATTACAGAGAGTCACAGAAAATGTTCTATGTAAATGACTATCTGCCCTGATTAGAGTCTCAATAGGGCCTATTGTGTTTCTATTGCTATTATTGAAGATGGCTGGTTACTAAATGATATTCTCATCAGGATGAACAACTTCAGTGTTAGCCCTGAAGCCCTGGGTTAATTATACAGCCCTGAATGAGGGCATAGAATGGAGGCGGGGAAAGAGCGAGCCTTTTGCTTTTCCCAAAGTGTCATCTGTGGTCAGTGAGTGCACGGTTTAGGGGGTTTTAGACCCCTTGTGCTAAAATTTCCATGCCTGGCATTTCGCTCTCCTTGGGTCCCCCAGCCCCAGCTTGCAGGCTTGAGCCATGGCGTGTCAGGATGCTGCCCAGATGTCAGCCGCTGGGGCGCCCTGGCTGCTGGAGAAGGGCTGCTTTCATCTCCGTCTGAGCCTTCTCTGGGAACCAGTGGCACAGTGACCTATATCTCCCCAGGAAATCCGTGGGGCAGCCTGTGGCCTCCCACCTGTCTCCCTCCTGCCCCTTCTAGGCAGGGTTGCCGCCGTGGCATCCTGCTGGGGGATTGCTTGGAGGTCTGGGTCAGGCCCTCTCGGGTTTCATGCCTGCTGAATTTTATGGTTTCTTTGAGATTTTGAGTCATTCTTAACCTCAAACTTCCTGCATCCCCTTCTTCCCTTCTTGGCTTTCTCTTTTACTTTCTCTTTTTCTCTCTGTCTCTGTCAGTCTCTCTCTCTCTTTCTTTCCTTCCTCTCTCTCTTTCTTTCCTTCTTTCCCTCCCTCCTTCCTTCCTTCTTTCCCTCCCTCCTTCCTCCCTCCTTCCCTCCCTTCCTCCCTCCCTTCCTCCCTCCCTTCCTCCCTCCCTCCCTCCCTTCCTCCCTTCCTCCTTTCCTCCCTTCCTCCCTTCCTCCCTTCCTCCCTTCCTCCCTTCCTCCCTTCCTCCCTTCCTCCCTCCCTCCCTCCCTCCC
>JAJPUD010003394.1:41011-52089 GCA_023553655.1 Myrmecobius fasciatus | reverse complement strand
TTCCTTCCTTCCCCTCTTAAGATAGCTAAAAGTGGTTATGTAATATGATTATTAAATTATAATTACAAATAATTATAATAATAATGAAGTCTTGAGTTATTTTAAGACTTTTGAAACACTGTGTATCATGCTTTACAGTTTGTAGTACTTTATCAACCTTGTCTCCTTTCATCTCAAAGCTGCATGATTTTAAAAGCCAGAAGGGAACTTAGCGGGGGGGGGGTCTCTCCTTCCCCCCTTATTGAATAGATGAGAAAATACTATCCTGCAAGACTGGGGACTTGTTCAAGGTCACACAACTATCAGGTGTTAGAGTGGGCTTTGGGACTAGGTCTTCTTCCTCCCAATTTTATTATTTTTTATTATTTATTTATTTGTTTTTGGCTATGCTTTGATGCTTTAGATGCTGTGTTTGAAGTAGGAATATTATTATCTCCATTTTACAAGCCAGAAAGCATTCATAAAGCACCATCTATGTGCCAGGAATGTGCTAAGTGTTGGGGATACTAAGAAAAGTAAAAAGAGGTTTCAGTCTCAAGAAATCCCCAATCTAAAGAGGGACACAACAGGCAGACAGCTCGAAGCAAACCAGACATGGTGGATAAATTGGAGCTGATCAGCAGGGAGAGGGAGACATTAGCACTGGGAAAGGCTTCTTATTGAGCAAAGCTTCTTAAACTTTTTCCACTTGCAGCCCCTTTTTACCTGGAAAATTTGTATATGACCGAATATATCGGCTTATAAAATGGGTAAACAAATCAAACTTTACCTATAATAAATCATAATTTTACAACCCTCATATAGTTATAAAACTCCGTATGGGACGGCAAACCAGAGTTTAAGAAGCTGGGTTCTAAACAAAGGGTGTATGTGTGAATGCCACATGGCTTGGTACCTCTTTAAAGAGCTTGGAAAGGCAAGAGGGACCCAGAGAAGCAAGTGGCCAGTTTTTGGGTGTATTCAGCCTATTGTCTGGAGAGGAGCTCACTTAACAAATGTTTGTGGATGGATAAATTCTTCAGTCCACCCTGGGCAGAAAGAAGGATGTTCTGGCTAATGTGATGGTCTGCTTGATAAAATCACCATGAATCTTTGAAACTCGATAATTCCCATAATGAGAATGCAGCAGAACATGATACTGAAATGATTATGTCGGGACCATGGCCTTGGTGGCAGGACCCATGCAGGGAGGACCCCGGCAGACTTGACCTGAGACCATTGGGCCGTCAGTTTGGTTAGAGCCTGGGAACTCGAGTAGCTGTCTTTACCCCGAAGCTCTGGGGAGATGACTCGAGTCAGACGACCAGTAGCTTCTCTGATGCATCTGGCCCTCCGAATCCAGTTTTTCCTTTCCAGTCTGATTCATTCCTATGACCAGTTTTCACTCCACTGTGCGGATTTTGGGTGTTCTGAAGAAATCCACCTGCCCTGGCTTTTTGGTTTGCTCTTATTTTCAATATGGACCCCATTTCCTGCTAAGTGGGGGAAACAGAGAGTTGCCACCTCATCACCCCAGCCCTGCCCTATGCAGGATATGACATATGATTTGGTTTTGATTAAGAAGAAGAAACAGGGCCCGAAAAGTGGCAGAAAAAAATTTTATTGATCACGTGTAGCATTTCGGAGGGAGGTGAAAGGGGACATATAACACTGAGATCCAGTGGAGAATGTTATAAGGCTTCCTTTCCCACTCCCACTCCACCCCCCCGAAAAAAAGAAGCCCATGTCCATTGAGTAGATAATATATGGAAAAACATGGTGAAAAAAGTATATAGAATCAGAAAGACTAGAGGGGTTATGATTTGCCAGTCTGTAGTTTTTCTTTTTTTAATCCTATCTCTAATAGCTAGTATGGATTGTGACTTGTCCAGAGTAAGTGTTTAGTAGATGTTTTTTGGATTAGATTGCTATTGGACATTAGGGCAGCAGTGGATTAGGGTGCAGTGGATATAGTGCTGGGTTTCAAGTCAGGAAGGTTCATCTTTTTGAATTCAAATGGAGCCTCAGACGCTGTGTGACCCTGGTGAGTCATTTAGCCCTGTTTTTCTCAGTTTCATCATTTGTAAATGATTGGAGAAGAAAATGGCAAACTGTTATCTTTGCCAAGAAAACCCCAACCAGGGTCATGAAGAGCTAGATGCAACTGAAATGACTTAATACCAATCCTACTGATGAAGGGAGCCCTCAAACCTCCAAAATCACGGGTACCCTCCAGGTTGTATCAGCAAATACATCAGGATGTTTTGTGTCTTCTGGATTATTATTTTGAACATGACATAAAATGTGTCACCGAGTGCTGGAAATTGTCTTGAGCCACTTGTGCATGACATTCTTAGCTTACACGTGGAATTATGACACTAATAATCACTCTGAGATCCAGAATGAGCTTTCGTGGCCAGTTATCTTGATCTTACAGGGCTGTAAAATGACCCATAACCTGGTGGCTGAGACTGATGCGTCCACCTTGGCCAAATAAAACAGTTTTCAGAGACAAGTGCTTCTGACCATGTCCTTCCTTCCTCTTTTCTCTCTCTGACACAGTGGACGGAGATAGTGTCTTTTGACGTCGATGTGGTGGCTTTTTACGTTGTGATAAATTTTTTTTTTTTTGGAGTTATAAGCCAAACATCTGAGATGACAGAGGGAGAAAAATGCCTGATCTAAGAGAAACTTCACTTAAAATAAACACACTGCATTAGGGGAGTTAGTTTCTCTCAGTCTCAGTTTTCTCATTTGTAAAATGACTGGTTCATCTAGATGAGCCAGGAGGTCTCTTCCAACTTAAAATCTCTATTTCTCTGAGCAAAGCCATGTGATAAAAAGCTGGGAGAGATCATCAGAAAAATTTAGTCCAGATTTTATAGGCCCAGGAGACAGTTGTTCCCTTGGTCATTCACAGAGGTATGCTGGTAAAAGTTTAATAACCCACTCTCTTGGTGGAAAAAAATGTCCACGTGACAAACTTTTAAAGTTTAATATGCATTACTAACAATTTTTCCATCACTCTCGTAAGCCTAGGCAGTCAGCAAAACAATAGATGAAGCTCTGATTGGTGGTGCTTTCTGAAGTGTTGAACATTCACTCAGACTGAAAATTGGCTCTGCTGCACTGCTGGCCTGGTCTCAGATCCAGAGACGATATCTGAACGCAGATTCCTACCTCCTGTTCCCAGTTCTGTGTTCTTCCCATCTTACTATGTTTTCTCTGGATATTAATGATGATTTGTGAATGTGCTACTGCCTGAGTCACATAGCTAGTAAGTTCAGAAGACTATTTGAAGCCGGTTTCTAAATCTTTCTTTTCCCAATTCTGTTCTAGTTCTTTTAAGGAACAAAAGCCATTTTGTTTTATCCCAAAAAAGGCCGCGAGAGAGATTCTGATTGTCTTGTTGATTCCTCCTCATTTTTCATTCTTAATTTTCTCCTAAATTGTTCAGGGTGAAATAAGTGAGGTTCTTTAATTTATCCTATATGAACGTGATCAAAAAAGCAGTTTACAAGCTAATTATTCTGAGCTTCACTTGAGTTTGGGATAAAGTTTTCCACTACAGATTAAAAGAGCTATTATCAGATTGATAGATTTGTGGGGGTGCCACCTGAAAGGGCCCCTGACTGACAGTCATTGCATAGTGTTTATGCAAGTGTTCATGGACCATAGAAAGCCAGAGCTGGCTAGAACTAAACTGTAAAGTGCAGACAGAGAGGCACAGAACGTCAGAGCCGGAAGGGCCCTTAACTCGGCACCCTTGGGCTCATTGTGGAATCAATTAAGCCTCTCACAGCCTGAATCCACATCTAATCTAATTTTATTGGTCTACTGTACAAGAGACACATAAATCCAGTAGCAAAAGCAATTAATTAAGCTAGGAAACACTGTAAATAAAAAGCGGGGAATTGAATAATAAATAGCGTTCTTAACACCCATTTGCAAATGGAAGTTAGATCTTACACCTCCAGGGGAGTTATAATCGAATTTGACTTTAATCCTGTATTTCCCCATCTCTCCCTGATTCCTCAGCCAGCTTAGCAGGATGGCAGAGTCTCTTTGAGAAGTCACCCTGCCAGGGGTGGATGTTTAGGGCGAGGTCTGTCTGCCTTCTCTAATCCTTTGTGAAATCAGTGTTTAGGATAGCATCTGGCACTCAGGCATTTAATAAGTGCTTGTGGAATGGACTGTCTCTTGGATGCTCTATGAAAAATGATGCCTTAAGGGGCAGCTAGGGGGTGCAGTGGATAGAGCATCAGCCCCGAAGTCACTAAGACCTGAGTTCAAATCTGGTCTCAGACACTTAACATTCCCTAGCTGTGTGACCTTGGGCAAGCCACTTAATCCCAATTGTCTCAGCCAAAAAAAAAAAAAAAAAAAGAAAAAAGAAAGAAAATGACGCCTGATAACTCCCCTCTAGAGCCTTTTGGGGGACAGCTGTGGTTCTTGGGTTCATAAATGCCATGGCCACTGTCCTCAGTCTGTCCCCACTGAAGCCTCCAGCTGGCTTGTTAGTGGGAACTCCTGCTTTTTAAATCAGAAGTCTTTTTTTTTTTTAATAATAGCTTTTTATTTTCAAAATACATGCAAAGATCGTTTTTAGCACTCACCCTTACAAAACCTAGTGTTTCAGAATTTTTCCCTCCCTTGCAATTACTACTGCAAGTAATGCACTATTGCAATTTACTATAGCAAGTAATTACTGTTGCAAGTAATCCAGTATAGGTTAAACGTGTGCAATTCTTCTAAACTTATTAAAGCAGAAGTCTTGCATAGCTCTCCCTGGTGCCGTACAACTGGGGTGTGCACTGGGTGCTGTTACCATAGACAGAGCAAGCATTTATGGAATGCTTATCGTGTACCAGACACTCGTCCTCCAAGAGCTTACCAGGGGACACAACAGAGTGAGCTGGAAGCTGGGCAGGGCCGGGAGCCGCTGGATGTGAAGGTGGCCAGGGAATGTTTTGGAGGACTCTGGGTAAGATAAGGGGAGGGAAGGAGAAATGGGGGGAGAGGGAGAGAGAGAGAGCAGGAGGAAGAGGGGAGAGAAGGGGAGAGGGAGAGAAATGCTGGCGATAGAGGCAGTGTGGTTTGTTGTTTTCAGTCACATCCCAGTGTTTGTGACCCCTCTTGGAATTTTCTTGGAGAATGGAGAATGTGCCATTCTCCAGATAGTTTTATAGATAAGGGAACTGAGATAAAGGGGTTAAAGAATTGCCCAGAGTCACATAGCTATTATGTGTCTGAGGCTGCATTTGAACTCAGATGTTCCTGATTGCACGGCCAGCACTCTATGCAGCTGCCCACGTGGTACGTTGAGAGCCCTGGAAAACTGGAGGCTTGGATTGGCATTTTTGGGGAAATTTGCCATATGGATGCTGATCATCATGGCCATAAAAGCCCTAAGGACATGCCCAATAATCCCAGAGCAGAGAACTAGAGTCAGAGCTGTGAAAAGCTGGGAGGGGGCCGCACTCCTCACTTACAGAGATAGCAGCTTGTTAGTACCCCAGCACTCTATCCCTTGTGCCATCCAGCTGCCCACATGGTCTGGAAAACTGGAGGCTTGGATTGGCATTTTTGGGGAAAATGCGGATCATCATGGGCACAAAAGGCCTAAGGACATGCCCAATAATCCCAGAGCAGAGAACTAGAGTCAGAGCTGTGAAAAGCTGGGAGGGGGCCACACTCCTCACTTCAGGAAGAGACCTGTCCTGCCCACCCATCCTGCGCCCCTTTCCCTGCGTCTCTCTGAGTGGCTCCGATAGCATTTCCCGCTCTTCGGTTTCACGTGGAGATTTCCAATTTGTTAACCCTTGTGCAAGATGGGGAAAGAGTTTCTTTGTCAGCTAGAACTTGGCTCTGTAACCTCTGCTGGCCGGCCGTAATTAGGACTTTGTGTTCGGCCTCATTATGGGACCGTTGGAGGAGATCTCCTTGACAACTGGGAATGGGCTGAGAGCATTTACTCCCTTAATTTGGATCACCTTCTATGCTGCGGCGTGATGGCTGCTGTTCAGCTTATTGAAGTGTTGGCGTAATTATGCTATAATGGGCCCCTTCATCCTCCATGTGGTCATGTGAATTCTGTCTGCGCAGCGGAACATGACGGAGGCCTCGAGCAGTTGATCAAGATGTCTCTCTCCGGTTTTTCCTTATGAATGGGACACTTTGTGTCCTGGTTTCCTGGTCCAGTGGGGCTGGAGCTTGATCTGTGTTTGATCTGGTGGGTTTCTTCCTTCTTTGATCAGACAAGTAGAAGATGTTTTCGGGGGCCCCTGCGGTAGGGCGCCATGTGGGTATGTGGGGAGGGCACCAATGGCCCGTGGGCTTCTCACTCGTCTCTTCTTCCTGCATCTGTTTCTCTACTTTGAAAATCGGCACATTGAACTCCACTGTTCTCCTTCATGTAGGGTCTGAGGGCTGGCTCTGGTATTAGCTGGGAGGATGGTCATTGATCCAGAGCTGGAAGCCTTCGTCCTCTGAGGTCATCTGACCCAACTCAAATGAAGTGAAATGACTTGTTTAAGGTCACACTGGTAATGAATAAATAGCAGAGCCAGGATTAGAATCCAGGTTCCCTGGTGGATGATCTTTCTACTTTGATGTTAGCTCAAGGGGAAAAATGGCATGAGAGAAGGATTAATAGGTAACTGACCTTAGTGAATTCAGAAGAAATTATTGCCAACTGTTGGAGACTTTCTTCCGTGGCACTTTAATGGGGGTCCGGCAATCAGGGTCCTGACATTTATGGTCCACCAGAATTAAAAAGAGTGATTTTTAAATTGTGTATTAAAAAATGGCTCATTTATGTTTGGATTTCAGAAGTATAGAAGCTTCTTTGCAAGAGTAATTAGTTATATTTCCCCTCTCTCCATGAAACCCATGGCTGCACACCAGGGAGTTCCTTCCCGGCCGGCCGGCCCATCCTACTTCTCCCTGGGCAGCAACCTTCCCAGAAGCAGCCTTGCAGTGCCTCGGGAGTCTGTTTCTCTTCCCAGGGGTCTCTGCCTTCATAGTTTATTTGAAGGAGTGTTTAAGGTTGCTTGACCTGGGCAACAGAATTTCTAGTTAAAATCTTTTCCTTGCTCTTCCCAAGCCGAAGCCCTATTATTGTAGATTAGACCCAGATGGTCATCTCAAAAAGTCAGAACTGGGATTGAATTTCAGAAAATTGAGGTAATTTATAAGGAGTTAACAGTGCTGAACCTGACTCTATTGTAGTAGATGTTTCTCCTCTTTTAGCTGAAAGGGGAGAACTCTCAGTTCCTTCTGGAAACAAACCTCATCGGCTAACCCAAAGTAAAGAGACCCTTTCCAGTATTTTAACCAGATCTGTGATCTGTGTGTGGGGCCAACGGTTGTATCCAGGGCACTTTCTTCTTGTTGTTGACTTGGTGGTGGCAAGTGGATTAATTTGGTCACGGTTAGGTCTGACTTTTGCATCAGGTAACAAAAACCTATTCTTCAAATACATGAGATGGAATAGGAGAGCATAGGAAAATGTCCTTTTGTAAGATGGAAAGGAAGGCCGATTGAGGATGAGTGTGAACAAAGGAAGGCTTGGCTTAATTTTTTTTTTAATTTTATTTTAGAAAAAGTTCTTTGTGATCAGTTAATCTCAGCATATGGCACCTGCCATGACAGTGTATACGCCCAAGAAGAGTAGGGAAGGAAATGCTGAAAATCGGGGTGAAGGTAGTTGCTAAGGAGAAAGTCTCAATTCAAAGGCAGGTCATTTAGAGTGATGAGATAGGAAGGAAAAGGTGGCAGCAAATGCCCCAAACTTCTTCCTCCCTCCCACTCTGTTGATGATCCCTGACCAATTTCCCAATGGCCACACTTGCTGCTATGTGACGTTTCATCTCTATGGCACCTCTGGCTCATGGGTTTGTAGCAGCAACAAATAGGATTAAAGGGACTGATTGGACTTGCATTCAAACCACCTTGTTCAGAAATTGCACGACCCCAGCAAACACCTTAGCTGCTCTGGGCCTGCCTCAGTTTCCTCACTTGTAAAATGTCTCAGTTTGACCTGCTGATGGTGTCTTTCAAGTTTTCACTCCGTGAAGCTATGTTTTTAAACCAAACAGAACAGGAGCAGGAGAGGTGGGGTCTCAGAATGAGAAGTTCCATCCTCTGGTGCTCCCTCTGGTCTGGCAGCCTCTGCTAGGTCTTCTGTCCCTCTCTGTTTCTTCCAGAGAGACCTCGGGGCTCTGGGATATCTGCATTCTAGAGCTCCTTCCTTTGTGAATGAACAGACAAGCTCTTTACTCTAGAAACCCAGGAAGATGTTGAGTGAATTCTCTTGGTGGGATGTAGAGGAAGGAGCGCTTGGTTGGAGCTGATGATCTCTTTGGGACTCAGAGCTTGCTTACCTGCTGGGCAAACTTCATTTCTAAAATGGGTTCAAATCCTCTTTCTATGGTTATTATATAATCCTCCAGTCTCCCCTTCTCCCGGCCTCAGTTTCCTTCTCGGTAAAACTAATTAGGGGGTTTCTGAGGCCCCTTCCAGTTCTCAGTCTGTTATTCTCCTTTCTTGTTTTAGTCCAGCCTCATCACTTTAGAAGAACTGGAGTTCCAAAGTTAAGGTGCTTGTGCCTAAGGTTATAGAGATGCATAAGAGATTGGATTCAAACCCAGGGCCTCTGACTTCAGAGTGCTTTCAGCTCTTAGGGCCTCTTCCTGCTCTATGTCTTGTGATTTGGCATCCTGCCTTGTTGGATGGCCACCACGTGTCAGTGGGCGGACTGGAGAAGGAGCACCTGTACCTACCTACCTATGTGTTAGTCCTGAGAGGAGGTACAGACTTGCTTTTCTGTTCATTGTCAAGGAGAGACCTTCTACCCACATTTCTGAGGCAGCCTAAAGATTAAGATCTTGTTGAGAGATTTTTTCCCCTTTGGGCCTCCCTTTTCCCCACCCACTTTGTGTTTTGAACCCAGCATGGTTGAGTGGTCAGTAACCGGTTCAGTGAGAACACTGATGGAATATTCAAATGGTCTCAGAGTGGCTCCCATTGCTTTCTTCTTTCTGCAAAGCATGCTGAAGACCCTGGTGGTCTTTGCCCCTTAACTATTGGGGTGCTGCATGAATGATTGTCCCCCAGCCCCTTCTTCTCTGAGCAGTCCAGAAGGATTCTGGGCCCTCTTCCCCATTCCACACTTAAAAGTACAATTATACCTCACTCTTCCCAGGGACAGCTTGCTGAAGTCTTGGAGCCCCAATAAAATTGTTCTTTAAAGAGACCTTGTGGTGATTTTTTCCCCCAGTGGGGATTCACACTCTACCCCTTATTTACTGGCTCTGTGACCCTGGGGGAAAATCACTTAATCTTTTTGTGCTATTGTTTCTTTATCTAGAGAGTAAGGGGCCAGACTCACATGACCTCTAAGGCCCTTCCTAGCTTTGAATCTGGGACTTTAGAGGAAGAGATTTAAGATAGGGCTAAAAGAGATCTTTGAGGTCATCTTGTTGAATTATCTCATTTAACAGATGATGACTGAGACCCAGTATAGTGAGGTTAGAGATGCAGAGCCGGAAGAAATCCCAGAAGTCATAGATTTTGAGATGAAAGTGATTTCCAAGGCTGGCCAGGCCCATAGTCTCCTTTTACAGATAATGGAAGAGAGAGAAGGGCTTGTGTCACCTGAGGAATTAAAGCTCTGGTCCTCTTGGGCCTTAGGTTGGTTTTGTGGTTTTATTTTATTTTTTAGGAAAATGGGGATAAAAAAATCTAGATAAGCAGGGATACCAAGCAGAGGTCTTTGCCACAGGACAAACATGAATTTCTCCAGACCTTGGTTTGCCCCATGGGTGAAAGCTCCACCTCCTTCCCAGACTTGGAGTGATAATCGAGTTTAAGCAGGGATACCAGCCAGCGGGCCTTTGCAGCAGGACAAACATGGGGTGATGGGGGCCTGCACAAGGCGATGGCGAGGTAGGAGGAGAGAGTAGAAATGAGAGCACTTGACAGCTCCTTGAAATGAAAGGAGGGGAGGTTGCATGATGAGTCTGCAAGCCGCAGAACGACTGCCCCTGGACAGTGATAGGGAAGTGAGTGAACAGGAGGGAGGAATGGTGACGGGTCCAGTTTTGGACAGGTTGAGTTTTAAATACGTATGAGACATCCAGTTTGAGATGTCCTCCAGACAGCTGGAGATGCAAGACTGGAAGCCAGGAAAGAGATTGTTGCAGTTCAGTCACGTCCAACTCTGTGACTCCATTTGGGGTTTTCTTGGCAAAGATACTAGAGTGGTTTGCCATTTTTTTTTTTTTTTGGTGGTTTGCCATTTTTTTTGGTGGTTTGCCATTTTTTTTTATCCAGATCATTTTATAGATCAGGAAACTGAGGCAAACAGGGTGAAGTGACTTGCTCAGGGTGACACAGCTAGTGCATTTCTGAGGCTGAATTTGAACTCAGGACGATGAGTCCTTCTGACTCCAGGCCTGATGCTTTATGTCCTGCAGTGCCTAAGAGGGACATTAGGGCTGTAGGAAGGGATCTGATAATCATCTGTAGAGGGATGGTAATTGAATCCACCAGAGCTGACCTTAGAGGATGAAGGGCACAGGGTTCAGTACAGAGCTTTGGCAGATCCTCATGTGGGGAGTCTGCTATTCCAGCCAGCACACCCCCTAGGAGAGTATCTCTTCTCCATCAGGTTGGGCAGTGCCTGGTATGAAGTAGGTGCTTCATAAATGCTTGTTGATTGATTCAGCCATTACATTTTGGACTCTGTCTTCTAAAGGCAATATAATTCACTGGCTGAGAGAGCACTAGATTTGGAATTGGACTTAAGTTCAAATTCGACCACTGTCACTTACTAGCTGTGTGATCTTGGACAACTTCCTAAAAATTTTGCCTTCAGTTTTCTCTATTGCACAAGGAAGGGGTTGGTAATTTGCAATTTTAAGGCTTCAGGCCTATGATCCTTTACATATGAATGGTTGGGGAGCCACTGAAGAGTTGTGAGTAGGAAAGAAAGGTCCAGTTCCATTTCTGCTTCCTAAGCTAGTTGAGTCATCTAAGGCAATTTGGGCTTCTCTCTCTCTCTCTCTCTCTCTCTCTCTCTCTCTCTCTCTCTCTCT
>JAJPUD010003394.1:22828-41001 GCA_023553655.1 Myrmecobius fasciatus | reverse complement strand
CTCTCTCTCTCTCTCTCTCTCTCTCTCTCTCTCTCTCTCTCTCTCTCAAGATGAAAGAGCTGGACTAGGTAGTTTCAAGAATTTCTTCCAGCTCTAGAATTCTAGGAAGCTGTGTTGTTGGTTGCCATGTTAGTCTATGGAATGGATCAGTATGGTTTGTTTCTGTTCACTCAGTTTCAGTTAACAGTCAGTTGACAAACATCAAGTATGCTCCTACTATATACTAGGCACTGTGCTAAGCACTGGGAATACAAGAAAGTTCCCAAACCATCTTTGCTTCCAAGGAGTTCCCAGTCTAGTGAGAGAGAGCCAACATGCAAACAACTCTTCATGAACAAGATACAAAGACAATAAATTGGAGATTTATTTTTAATGCCCTGGCATCCAAGGCATTAAAAAGGCTGCTTGAAGGAAGTGGGAAGAGTTCAGATTTGAAGGAGCCCAGGGGAGCCAGGAGGTAGGCAGGAAGAGGGAGAGAGCTACAGTGAAAATGCTCAGAGTTTGGAGTAGTGCATTTATTTGAAGAACCGTGCTTAAGCCATGTGCATTATAAATGGTACCATGACCTAGATGGAGAGCCCCCATAACAGGACAGTCCAAACTGTGAACACGGAGGCTGCTACTCTAGTTTTCCAAAGGAGGTCTCCTGGGGCATTTGCCTTGCGTATTCCAGGGGGTTCAGCTTTTCAAGGGTTCGTCCATCTCCAGCTGGCCACTCCCCACTGCCTTTCTGGCCCACTAGTAATCTTCACTGCTCTTTAGGAAGGACACTGGCTCCTTCAGGAAGTGATTAGCTGCTCTTGGTAACCATAAATAGGGTCAGAGTTGGTTTTTTTTTTTTTTTTGGAAAGCTCCCGATGTACTTTTTCTGTTGTCAATACAAATAAAGCTCCTTCAGTGTTTAGGAATGATCGGGTCTCTTTGCTGCATATCTTCTCTTGGGATCACAGTTCTAGATCTCAAAGGGACTATAGAGTTCAACCCTTCCATTTTCCTGATGAGAAACTGAGGCTGTGAGAGGTTCATTTCCTTGCCTAGGGTGCCATGGCCAGCAGATAGTGGAGACAGGTACCATCCAAGAGCACTTGACTTGGCAGGGCTGGGATGGGGGTCATGATTCTGCCATTCCTTAGTTCCACAATTGTGGGCAAGTCATTTCCCTATCTGAGCCTCAATTTCCATACCTGTAAAAAAAAAAAAGACAGGTGGTTTGGTGTTGGGGTAGGAAGCCTTCGAACTGGAACTCATTCAGGAGATTCCGGAAGTTGCTTTTTGCCAGTGTCAGGTTGAAGGAGCCTTCTCATGGAGTTCTAGTCTAAGATCAGATGGCTTGGGGAGGTTTGAAGTTTTAATTCCCAGCCAAGCAGCTTATGTGCTTAGTAGATCTCAGGGAAGTCACTTGATCACTTCCAGGCTTGTTTCTGGGTCAGGCTTAGGAAAATCGCTTTCTGAGCCTTGTGTCTTTTAATGAAGAAGAAAACTGTTCCTTCTCTTTGAGGGTGGGAATTCAGGTGTAACCTCAATTTGGGAACTTTTGGGTTCTTAGGAAAATACAGGGCATATTGTTTAATAGGCGCTAAATGCTCCATTCATCTAACAAACATTGATTTATTTGTTGAATAAATGAATGAAACACTTTCATCTGGACAGGCTGCCATATTAGGCAGAAAATGAGGAGCATTGCCTTTTATTCAGTGACCCAACTTCCTTCCCTTCACCGCCATGGGATCTTATCTCTTAAACAAAAGTTTTATTTATGCCTTTTCCTCCCCTTTCCAACATTATCAATTCTCAATATAACTCCTGCCCTTGTAATGAAGGAACACTCTAAGCAAACCAAACCAACCTGCTGCCCATGTCTGATGGCCCATGCCATTTGTTGCCACTATCAATTTCCATTTCTACCTAGAGGAGAAACTTTTTTCATCATTAAGGCTCTGGACATGGCATTGATTTAAGATCTGATTTTTTTTTTTTTTTTTTGCTGAGGCGATTGGGGTTCAAGTGACTTGCCCAGGGTCACACAGCTAGGGAATGTTAAGTGTCTGAGACCAAATTTAAACTCAGGTCCTCCTGACTTCAGGGCTGGTGCTCTATCCATTGCACCACATAGCTTCCCCAAGATCTGATATTTTTTAACCCCATTTTTTTTTAACATTACTAAGCTCATGTGTATATTGTTTTGATCTTATTTCACTCAACTTTAATGAACTACTGTTTATTGATATAAACTTCCCATGCTTCTCTGGATTCTTCTTATTTAAAAAAAATCTTACATTGTAATAATATTTCATATATCACAGGGCCCGAATTAACAGGCACTCATTTTATTTCTTGTTTTTTATTTTTTTAATTTTGGTTCTCGCAAAGGGTTTTGCCCTAGATTGTCTTCTATAAAACATTTTTTTTGAGGTGCTTCCTTGGACATATAACAAGTTCAAGGAGTCTTTAGGCCAGTGGGGCTGAATTATTCAGTGATTGCTTTTGAGGGATTCCAAATTGTGTTCCTTAAACATGGGGCCAATTCATAGCTCTACCAACAATATCTTTGGAAAGCCAGCCAGAGTTTTGGTTTAGAAAAAGATTTTCATTACTAGGAGAGCTGTTTATGTAAAGTTAAATGGTGTCTGGTGTTTTTGTGTAGACATATGTCAGTGTTGACCACATGACTTAGTGTTTATAATCAATTTCAAGGCAGCAACAATAAGTGGAAAGAGCACTTGACTTGGCAGGTCTGGGATGGGGGGGTCATGATTTTGCCATTCCTTAGTCCTGTGATTGTGGGCAAGTCATTTCCCCATCCATACCTGTAAAAAAAAAGGCATTGAAATAAATGATCAATTAATTCCCTTTCAGCTCTGCTAGTCTTCCATAACTTAAGAGACTCATTTGACGAACGCCTGTCCAAAATGGGCTGTGGCAGTCAGTGACTGAAGGAATGGTGCAGTGAGACAGCCATGGCTAGGCTACCATCTGGAAGCTGGGCAGATACAAGATGGAGTGTTCTCCACACGCCTTGTCTCCATCAGTCTGTCATTCACCCCCTGAGGGAAGGCACACTCTGGCTTTGGTCTTTGTTCCCCCAATGTTGAGCACAGTAGGGTTCTTAATCTTTGTTTTGAATCCAAAATGATCAATATGGGTGAATTCCCCCACCTTAGTCTTTCTCCTCTAGAGCCACCAGGAGATGTCCAAGCCAGCATGTGAGTTTTCACCTGCTTGGACAGGGGGATGAATTAGTTGAAGCATCTTGGCTGGCATCCTGGTGGCTGAAGTCTCATGTCTCTGGCAGTCTCTGGGTGCTAGTTGTTGTGGCCTCTGTGTCCTAGGAGGCCCAGAAGTAGGACTTTAAGCAGATTTCAGGACCATACAAGAGTCCTTATTATAGGAATGATGTACTTGTGCAATCCAGTCCATTTCATTTTCTGGTTCATTTGGTGGTTAGGGTTAGCATTAGTTTCTGAGTTGATGTCTGCCTCCTTGTGGTTTCTGTACTTTATAGTCTTTTCATCCCCTTCCCCACACTATTCCATGTCAAGCCCCCCAGATCCTTTGATGAACCCTCATAGGGCATGGCTTGTAGTCCCCTTACCAACCACGTTTGCCTGGAGCTCCACTTATGCTTGTGGGTGGCTTCCTAGGTCATTATTGCCTAGAATTGAACAGTATTTTAAAAATGGGTTTGGACCAGATTATAGTGTAATACAAAGAAACAAAAAAACCACTTTCCATTGAAAAGAGTGTTTGAAGTAAGAGCTTTGGGATTCGAATCCCAGCTCTGTTGCTCACTAGCTGTCATTAAATTTGTCTGGGCCTTAGTTTTTCCCTTTACAAATGGAGAGGCTTAAATTTGATTATTCCTAAGATATCTTTGACTCTGAGTCTTGGAGCCCAAAGTTCCTTTAGTTTTCTGCCTCCCTCCCTCAGTCTCCCAAACCACTCCCATGTGTCGTCACCTTACAAATTTCCAGTGCTGAGAAATTAAAAATTCTCATCAGGGGAATTGTTTGTATGTCTCTTAAAGAAATAAAATTTTAGGGCCGCATATAGAGAAGCCTTTAAAAACCACATTAGAAAAAAAAATCATGCATATTTTTATCTTGCTTGTCAAGAACTTTTTAAGAAAGTACTAACCCATAAAAGATTTCACCAGCTTAGCCTTCCCAGGAAGCCACCCCAACCCCCCCCCCTCCCCTCTAACCCCCAAGCTTATCTCCAACAGGGATGAGTAAGACAATGACTTTCAGATGTAGCCTGGAGTAAAGGGAAGCTTCACTTTTCTACCAGCCAGAGGCTGGGCACTCTTGGGGGTACCTTAGCAAGTATAATAACAAAAAGTAATTACTGGCTTTGGAAGGGGATGAAGCATTTCCATTTATCTTCTCCTTTAGTTGCTATCATTGCCCCCATTTTATAGATAAAATTGAGACCCAAAGACGTAAAGTAGTTTATGTAAGATGCTACAAGTATTAAGGTTCTGTGTTAGGGCTAGAACTTAGTCCTAGAGCCGGCTAGTTGGGGTCTCTGCCTCCAGTCTGGCTTCCACTCAGATGTCACAGATCTGACCACGTCCCTGCCTTACTCCAGCAATACCTATGGCTCCCTCTCACCCCTAGGATCCAATATAAAACCATACCTTTGGCATTCGCACCCATGACAAGCTTTCCCCTTCAGCCTATATCTGGTCTTTTTTTTTTTTTTACCTTCCTCCCTGATGCAGCCTCCCAATTGCAGGAATTTCCCAGGGCTCTCCCCTGTCCCTGAAATTCTCTCCATTCTCCTCTCCAGTTCCTGGCTTCCCTTAAGGCCCAGTTAAAACCCTTATCCCTTTAATGCTAGTGTCTTCCTTCCCCTGATTTTCTCCATTTTTTTTTTTTTTTTTCCCTGTTTCTGGCTTGTTTGTATATTGTTTCCCTGGTCAGACTGCGTGCTTCTTGAGGCAGGAACTCTTTCCTTTTTATGTCCTATGCTGAACATAGTGCTTATTGTAAGTAAATGTTTATTGACTGACAGCGAAATAGTCTGCATTGAAAGCAGCCCTCTCTTTAGGGCTCAAACCAAAATAACTGAAATATGCCTGAAATAAAATATTTTTCCCCTGAAAACAAATTTTCCTGAAATAAAAGATGATGTCCCAGATTTCCTGAATCACTGAGTTGGAAGAGACTGTAGAGACAAAAATCCCCTTCATAGAACAGCAGCCAAGTGGCCATCTCGCCTTTGCCAGAAGACCCCCAAACTGGGAAGTCCACCCCTCTATAGCAGCCCAGTACATTTTTGCCCAGATCTCATTGTTGAGATGACCATTTTCTTTACAAGACTAAAATCTGTCTCCTTGAGATTTTCATGTATTACTATTAGAGCTGTCTTTTAGGGCAAGATTAATTCTATTCCTTGTTCCACATGACTGCTAAAATGGTCTTTGCTCTCATGGAGAACTTAAATCACACGGGGGAAAGAAAGATACAAAGGATTTTCTGTGATCTCTGAGATCATGTAGAGAATCCTTGATCCAGTATCGAAAGTCTTTGGAAGTGGGCTACCCTGCCTTGCCACCTTCCATGGAACCTCTGACCCAGTGAGCCTGGCCCTCTGCTTTTATTCTTAGAACAGGACCCTCCATCTCCCAATTCTGAGCCTTTCCCTGTTTGTGCATCTGGAAGTCTCTCCCTCTTCATCTGCACCCCCTGGCTTCTCTAGCTTTCTTCAAGTCCAGCCCAAACTCTCCCTTCTCCTTTCCTGATGTCCTGTAATCACTCCTTTTCTTAATCTTCAGTTTAATTTGTATACATTTTGTTTATACAGTCCTTTCCATGTTGTCTTTTCTCTATTAGATTATTAAGCTTCCTCAGCATCCTCCTCTGTACTAAGCACAGTACCTGGCATATAGTAGGTGTTTAATAAATGCTGGCAGAGTGATTGACATGGATGAGTACAGTGGACAGTAACTTGGGACAAGTGCTTTAGAAAAGTTGTAGGAGGATGGAAGGTTATGGCAAGGGAATCAAAGGAAGCCTCTTTTAGATCTTGGTTGGAAGAAATCTAGGAGTTGTTTGGATCCAACCCATATTTGAAGAGGAATCCTATTTGAATCCCTCCCTTTTTTCATCCAGCCTTATTTGGTGCCATAGAAAAATAATGACTTTGGAGTCAAGGGACTCCATCCTTCCTCACTCTAAACCTAGGCCACTTATGCCGTGGATGTGGAATTGAACCTTACAGTCCAATGGGCAAAGAGAGGGAAGGGATTGCAGGCCCAGGGATGGGCCTTTCATCTGTCATTTACTCAGCTCATGCAAAGTCTACCCACGTTGCCCTATTAACAGGGAAATAACTGATTTCCACACATAATAAATATTGGCTTTACTCACTCCCTGAGGTGGCAAAGGTGCTGAGTGGGAGGTAGGAAGTAATGAGTAACGTGAGATCAGTGACTGGGGATGCTTCTTAAATGTTGAAAAACACAGAGGCTGCTTTTTCCTCTAACAAACACACAGCCCCACCATTATCAGAGTAAATGCTATTCATTAGAAATTGTTTCCAGGAGAAGGAAGAGTGGGCTCTGGGTTTGGGCTCAGAGCATCCGCTTTCAAATCCCTGTTTGAACCGGCTGCTGGGCAAGTCACTTCCCCCCAAGGTGGAGATGGGGGTGGGGGTTTGGGTCTGCTTCCTCATCTCTTAATGAGAGGATTGGATTAAAAGATCTCTAAAGCCCATCTGGTTTTAAATCCAGTGAGCCTGTGAATACTGTGTGATCTCCTGATGGGAACAATTAATAATCAGAATAAATGTTACCACTTTTATTGTTAATATAGCACTGTAGGTTGTAAATCCTGATTTGGTAAATATCTGGAAAAATACAACCTGGTAGACAAAATTATTTATCAAAAATTTGATATTGGTCATATTCAAATCCTAATATATTGGAATATATCTGAGAATTGAACAAATCAATTTGGCTTCAGCTGACCACCTAGGCTGCCTATGTCAGGGACTGTGTGTTGGAGGTATCTTTTTCCTTTTTAATCCTCTCCCAACCCTTCACTTTCTGGGATCATGATCTGTGATCAAACCAGCTCTTTCATTGTTCTTGGATGGGTTGTGTCAACTTTTCTTGTGATCTCTCTCTCACTATCCCTGTAACTCTCTGAACCAAAGGGCCTCTGCTTGGCTACTGTATTTCTCTTTGTTTTATTCATCTATTAAAATGTAAGCTCTTTGAGAGGAGGAGCTGTCTTTGCTTTTGTATTTACATTTAGCATTGTGGATGGTGTAGAGAAAGCACTGAAGAAACGCTCATTTATGCATGCATTCATTCATTCTTACAGACAGAACTCTTGCTCATAATTGTTGGGCTATGATCCCAAATGCATAAAAACTTTAAAGCCCTGTTTTTAATAGATGTTGATGTAATGAATATGTACAATCTTTAAACTCTGCAGAATGAAAAGTTTTATTCTAGACAGACCTAGCAGAAGAATTTAAAAACAGTGTGTGGACAGAATGAAACACAAGTATATACTCGTTCTAATGGAGTTCTTCTGAAAAGGTTTTCAATGAGCCTAGAAGGGGATGAATGTGCATCCCCAAATATATCGTTCCAAAGCCATTTTCTCCCCCTGTGCAGTAGTTTGTAGAGTATTTAAGCTCAAAGAAATTATAATAGTATAACACCTTGTCCCAGGGATTTTTTTAGCTGAAGTCCTTTGTACTAGAAGAATCAAGTAACTGATATTTTCATGGTACCTTAACATGCACAAAGTATTTTATATATTCATGTGATCCTCACAACCCTGAGTGATGGTATTAGAGGTATTTCCCCAATTTGCAGATGAGGGAACTGAGGCTGGCTGAGGTGAAGTGATGGACCCACTGGATTGGGGATTCAGTGTGATGGAGACAGTGCAATATGCCTTCCTCCTGTCTGCATCCTGACCAGGAATCATGGGGAAGGAGATGACGGTCATCAAGTTGGTACCCAAGTGCCCTTTTGAGAAAGTTGAGCAGCTTCAGGGGTCCAGCCATTTAGAAAAGGTTTTCTGTCCTGCCCAAGATGAAGTTGAGGGTTTCAGAGAAAGAACAGGGTGTGTAACTGAAGTGGCTTTTATCAGACAAATAGTAGCCCTCCTACTACTAATAACTAGTATTTATAGAAAATAGAGGTTGACACACAGTAGGGTCTTATTATTACTATTCATTAAATTATAATCATTAAACTATTGATTAAATTAAGAGCTCTTTAAAATTACAAAGCACTTTTATTTCTATTACCTCATTTGATCCTCACTAACAACCTCGGGAAGTCAGTGCAGCTATTAGGATCCTGTTTTCACATCAGGAAACTGAGACCGGCAGAGGTTGATTGATTTGTCCAGTCATACAGCTACTAAGTGTCTGGGCCATATTTGAACTCGGCTCTTCCTGACTGCAACCCTAGAATTTTGCCGCAGTAGAATTTCAGGTGGTGGCTTTGTTGAGATAAAAAGATAACGTGGGCATGTGCCTTTGGGTGGGGGGCCGAAAGGGCGGTCTGTGAGAAGAGGGGTGGGTATCTAGAAATAGTGATGATCACCTGTATTGAGATTGCAGCTTAGAAGAGCCAGTCCCTGGGAGCAAAGGCAACCAGCTTGGCCAAGAAATTCTCCATAAAGGTTTTTTTTTTTTTAATTTTTTATTAAAAGCTTTTTATTTACACAACATATGAGTGATTTTTCTACATTGATCTTTGCAAACCTTTTTTATTTTGTTCCAAACTTTTCCCTTCCTTCCCCCCACCCCTAGATGACAGGTAATCTAATACATGCTAAATATGTTAAATTCTATGACGTCCATAAAGGTTTTACTTTTGGATAGAGATCTTGCAATTCTCCTCGAAACGGGGCCAGTTCTTAGCTCACAGCCGACCTCTGGGTGCTGTTCCTTTGCAGGCCGGAGAAGTGGACATTTTTGGGCCTGCCCTGCTCCGACCGATGCATTTGGCCGCCGCCGAGCAGAAAGTCCGAGGGGAAACTACGATTTTTTAGCGTCACCCAAAATGCTTACCATTCCTGCTGCTTTGCGAAAGCATGAGCTGGTTATTCCGAGTTCACGCGAAGGTCAGAACTTGATCTGCAGGAAGAGATTTTTTCCCCCTCCACTGGTTCATGCTCAGGGAATTTTCCCCCCTCCTGTTTATATTACCCAGAGGCTTCTCTCGTGCTCCCGAGCTGAATTTCCGAGGTTGCTGTCAAATGTTCTCAGCTTGCGTGTGTTTGGACAAGCCATTTTCTTTGGTTTAACTTCTGATCTTGAATGGCTTTTGCTCCCTGAGAAATGATCATCTGTCCACAGGGTCAGCTCTCCAAATCTGAACTTTAAAACAAATGTAGTTAAACCGGACGGACGGCTCAGTTCCCTGGCAGAGAGGCCTTAAAAACCGCCCTCTGCAGACCCCCTCCTTCCCAAGTCCTGTGCCCACCTGGGCTGGCCGGGGATTCCACCTGTTTCTAGTAAACAAAGGAGCGGTTTGCTGGTAAACACATGAGCCTCCTTTCCCCTTTTCATGGTAACCTTGGAACTAATTAAGACTATTTTTAGGGCCCGGGCAGAGTAATGGGGGCCATGGCCAGCTTGGTGGCAAAACCCCTTTCCCTGGCTTTTTTAAGGCCTTCTGTTAAGCCTCTTTTTTGGGGTAGAGGTGGGGTGGGAGTTCAGTGGGATGGCCCCTTTGTGGGGCTCAGTTTGCTTGTCCATAAAATGAAAGGGATGGTCTCTGAGGTCCCTTTCAGTTCTAAATCTGGGTTCTTATGAAAGATTTCTCTATGTCTGGGTCCTCCTTCTGAACAAGGAGACCTACATGAACTTTATTTTGATGGAGGGTCTCCAGCTTTTTTCTTTTTCTTGAACCTTTTTTTTTTTTTTTTTAAAGCACTTTTCCTTCTGTGGTCACTGGGCCTCCAACAGGGCAGAGCTTTCACCATTAATATCTTGGGGTCATGATCCAAATTGGCCGTTTCAGTCCTTCTCAGATTGTGCCCTCCTGGGTAAATGTCCTCCTTCCTGTTCCCTCCCTCCTACCCTTGGCTGTTCTCCCTCTACATGAGGGATTGGCAACCTTCCAGAGGTAGCTGCTTGGTTTTCATTGATTCTCTCTCTTGCTTGGCGTGTGAGGGACTTCCCACAGAGTCTCTACTCCTTCTTGAAGCTATTGCTTTAAGGGTGGTAGAGTGGGTCTTAAAGTCTTTTTCCTTTCTAGGTTCCCCTTTAAAAAAAGAAAATACCCTTGAGAAGACTGAGGCTTTAAGCCCCTATCAGATGACACTTTAATTATCAGCTAATACCTTAGCACAGATTAGCTAAGGAAGAGAATGGGATTCTGGTGGGTACAGGAAGATGGGAAGGGGGATAGAGGAGGTTGGAAACTTGTTTGGGACAAACTTTGCCTGTTTCACTTTTGTCAGGGGCTGGTTTTGGTTCTGCCAGCTCCATTGTGTATCTATTAAGCACCTGCTGCATGCAAAGGTAGCTCTGCCATACCCAGCTTGTGGAAGCTGCAGATCCTTTCTGTAGAAGGGAAAGATCTGAGGGAAGCACCCTAAACCAGGAGGAGGCAAAACATGAAAGGATGAAATGGGTGGATAAATAGATGAAGATAATTGACATAAAAGAACTGGAGTGAGACAGACATTTTAGTTCAGCAGGGCCTCCTGTTTAGGTCCCAGTGCCTGAGGAACTTGCATTCTACAAGTTGAAGATGACACATCTACAGATAAAATAGGGTCCCATGAGATCCGAGAGATGCAGATAAAGCATTCCAGGAAAGCTGGAAGAGAGCGCTCCTTTGTAATTTGGGTCTTCTCTTGATTTCAGCCATGAGATTAGCTGTATCAGTCAGTGAATCCCAGATGGGCAGATTTTTCCACTGGCCCAACTTCTCCCTAGTCTGGCTTAAATTTAGAACCTCTTCCCTTGGACGGCTTGTTGGAACTGAATAAGCTGAGACTTAGCTCTAAGAATGATTTCTGGGTCAGTGATCTATGATGGCAGCCACTGAGGAATGTGGCTTTTAGTAGGAGGGACCCACTGAGAATGGAATTTGTCCAATGTTTGCAGTAGTATGGGGAGGGAGGTCTCCAAGGTTGCTCCCTCATTATCTCCTTTCCTCCCTTTATTGGCCCTGTATGCCTTGGGGCTTCTTAGAGCAAAGCCTTGGCTGTGGACCACTGAATATCCTGTATGAGCCACGGAGAGGCCAATTTGGCTTTGCAGGAGTGGAGAGTAATGTCCAGTGAGGTTGGAAAGATAGCTTAACAGTAGAGTTGTGGAGGTTTCAGAAAGCTAAATGCGGGAGTTGATGTTTAATTCTAGAAGCAATAGGAAGCTCCTGGTAGGAGGAGAGAAATAATGAGGTCTGCTTTGACCTTAAGGAAAATCCCCCTGTGGAGGATGTCCTGAAGTGAGGGGAGGGATGAAGCCATGAGAGAGGCCAGAATGGAGGTAAGATGGGATACCTGAGGTGCTGTTTGAGAAGGGGAATGGAGTCAGATGTAAGCAAGAAATGGTAAAATTTGAGGGCTGTCCTGTGTTCACTGGGCCTGTAGAAAGCATTGGGATCTTTTTCATATACTAAGTTGTGTTTTGCCCCCTAGATTTTAAGATCCTTGAAAACAAGGATTAAATCATAGTATTTAGAATCTGGAGAGATTGTAGAATGGGGCTTCTTAGACACTTTTTTTGGCTAATGGATTCTTCGTTTGGTATCTTTCATAATTTAGGAACCTCTTCTTTGAATGTCTTAAAATTATTCAATAAGTGCTAAATTTCTTTTTTTTTTTTTTTTTGCTTTTTGCTGAGGCAATTGGGGTTAAGTGACTTGCTTAGGGTCACACAGCTAGGAAGTGTCTGAGATCAGATTTGAACTCAGGTCCTCCTGACTTCAGGGCTGGTACTCTAACCACTGCGCCACCTAGCTGCTCCAATAAGTGCTAAATTTCAGGTAGAAGTTAGTAAAAATAAAAATGTTAATTTATTTCCTATCAAAATTCATGGAATCCACGCCTCCTGAAATCTATCCACAGACCCTTTGGGGATGAGGAAATGGAACTGAAGGTATATAAATGGACTGCAAGCTGAGAAAACCTGCCTCAGAAAACAGGTCTAGAGGAGAAAAGGACTTATTCAGGATCACTCAGGCAGCATGGAGCAGAGTGGGAAGGGACTTATTCAGATTCACATAGGCAGCATGGAGCAGGGGGCTCCTAGCATAGGGATGATAGGATTCAAGCTGACAGTCCTATGAGGTCTTGTTCTAACACTCTCATTTTCTAGGTGAGGAGATCCTGGTTGGGAGAACTGAGGTGACTTGTCTGGTATTACACAGCTGGGGCTGAGACCCGTGGCTATGTACAGCCATGGCTTCCTGACTTCAAGCTCCATCAGGGTCCTGTACAGCCAGACACTTTTCTGGGCTGAGAACATACTTGATTAATAGTGATCAACTTTGGTTTTGGAAGGCTGTGCTTGACCTTATCTCTGTGCTGTGAGCACAAAGGAGATTCCCTTCCGGGGGAGTTCTCCAGAATTCCCAGTCTTGGGATTAATCTAGAAAAGGTGGAAAATCCTTGCACTTGGAAATGGCGGTGGTGGTATTAGGGGGAACTTGATAATCTCTTTAGTTTTGTTGTAATCCTGTATCTGGAAGGGACCCCATTAACTTATTCTACTGGTAAGGGACTTGAGGGCAAGAAGGAAACAGACTTGTTTGAGACCACACAGCTAATCATGGAGCAGAGAAGAATTTGAACCCAGTTCTTCTAAATCTAGCCCTCTTTCCTTTCAGACACATTGCCTTCTCTGAGGATCACAACAACTACAATATCTCACCTTCAAGGGGTTTTCAAGACCCTCGTTCTTTTGAACAGAGGGACCTAGGGAAATGGAACTGGAAGTATATAAATGGACTGCAGGCTGAGAAATCCTGCCACAGAAAACTGGGATCCAGAGGAGAAAAGGACTTATTCAGGGTCACACAGGCAGCATGGAGCAAGGGGGCTCCTAGCATAGGATGATAAGATTCAAGCTAACAAAGTCCTATGAGGCCTTGTTCTAACACTCCCATTTTCTTGGTGAGGAGACCCTGGTTGGGTCCTAGGGAGGGAAAAGTCTGGCCTGGCCAAGATGTCACAGCTAGTGAGTGGTAGAGAAGGACTTCTGATAGAGGAAACCTTATGGGAAGCTGGGGAGCCCATGGAGAGGGGAAGGGCCGGAGAGGACATTTGGAACAAATTTATTTCCTCTGTCTCAAGGCCAGGGTGAAACTCAAAAACCCTTAGCTAGACCAGAATCCTTTGTCATCCAGCCTCCAACATTGATCCTTCCTCAACAAAGGGTGGAAGGAAAGGGAAGAGATTTATTTGCTTACAATGCTGATGACTTCCTAAGCACAACAGTTTAGAGCCTTCTCCCTTTAAAAGCCCTAGTTTGGGGCCCAGTTATAGGATGTGCATATAGGATATACTTTCACTATTCACATCCTCTCTTACCGGAAAGAGACATTCAGTCCAGGAGCAAGTGCTCTGTTGGAAAGTGACTCTTGTTGGGGTGTTGAGAAAATTCATATGGCATTTGAGAAGAAATTGAATACACGTCATGGGAATACAGTGGCAAAACCTCATTTTCCCACAAAACTTACTTACCTAGTCACCTGGCCTTCTTTGGAACAGAGCTTGGGACCATGGTGAACTCTGAGCAGGCCAAATGGGTGACCCAAAGCCTGTGTACCTAAGCTTCTCTTATACAAAAGGGATCCATTCCATGCTTTTTTATTCTCACTTTACACATAATTCTAATGCATTTGGCCATATCCTTTCCTCACCTGTAACAATGTGTAAATTAGAAGGGGGGAAAACAAACTGAATTTTAAAAAGTAGGGTTATGTGGGGCCTCAGTGGATGCTAGTTAGCACAGTAGATAATGATAGCATCATAGGCAGGCAGACAGCAAGCATTTATTAAGTACTTGTGTGCTTGACACTGGGAATAAAGACAGTCTCTGTTCTCAAGGAACTTATATCTTCATGGAGGGGGCAAAGCCTAAAAGAGAGTTGAGAAGCAGATTGTAGAGAGAGAGGCAATTGAAATCCCCATGAAGGATGTAAAATCCTATTATTTTCAAATTGTGAAGATTAGAGACTCAGGAGCCCAGCCAGAGGGTAATGGGACTTAAAGAGTTGGAAGGTCCCAGAACATCTCAGATGACATTGTATAGATGTATAAATATAACAACTACAAGGTCTTTGCATGATGGTGCTTCTGAGTTATTGTGAACAAGTTAAATGAGAATTCAGTGGGTTTGGCTTAAGAAGATAGAAGAATGCAGGAGAGCTTTCTATCCTTTCATCCTTTAAGTATGTGTTAGGAGCTTCCTACTACCCAGGAGACTCTCCCCCAAACCTTGTGGAGTTGACCAAGGAATATAGGTACCTGCTTTCATGAGCCTCACGATCTGAGATAATTAATGTAAAAACAACAACAGAAAGGCTCTTAACATGGTAAAACTCACTTCTCTGGAAGGTTTTTTTTATATTGAATATCTTGTTCTTTGATAATGGGGAATGAATGATGCCTTTGCCTTTAATACTGCTAAATATCTAAAATTTCTACTGGACCTTTTGTAATCCAAATGGAAATGTAGAAATTTCTATGTGACAAGACACTGGTTGATGTTACTGATGCCATAACTCATACTCCTTGCAACACAGGTTGAAGAAAATTAGAAATTTGATTGGGCAATGGATCATAGGATTAGAGATTTTGAATTGGGAGCTCAGAAGCCATCTATTTCAATTCTACCATTTTACACTTGAGGAAACTGAGGTCTGAAGAAAAGTGGCTTGCTCAGGTTACCATGGATTGCACATAGCAGAGCAGGACTTAGAATTTGGGACTAGAAGTTCTCTTTCCTCTGCAATGTAATAAAATGGACATTTGCTGTAATTGGGAAACTATACTAGGAGCATATGTTGGAGATAGGCACGGAGTTGGATTTGGGGTCATAGAACTTGTAGTAGAATTTTTGGATTGAGAAAGTGGAAATAAATGGCAAGAGAAACTTGGATTTGAATCCTGCTTTGAACATTTACTTGTTGTAGGACATTGGACAATTCACTCACCAGGCATTTGTTAAGCACCTACCATATACCAAGAACGATATTTCTCCTAGCCTCCGGTTTTCTCATCTCTAAAATGGGGATAATAACAGCATCTACTTTTTGGGGCTCTTGCGAAGCTTTAATGTGATAATATATGAAAGTATTCCACATGTCAGCTTTTGTTACTATATTTAATTTCATCTCTGTTACTAGCACTGCATCTTTGGTACTGTTGATATTGTTTCTTCATATCTAAAATGAGCTGGTGAAACTAGTTGAAAATATCCTCTTTAACCCGAAATTCACAAATTTTTAAGCTTTTATGAGCTCATTGAAAGCCAAACTGTGCCCTCTAATACAGAACACTTTGAAATGGTTACTTGATAATTCAGAGGTTATCTGGCTACTCATTTCCTTGGAAGATATAGGGCAGGGAAGGGGGTAGACACCTGTCAGTTTGTAATGCTACCTTCTCAAAATGGCTATAAAAGCAGAGACTTTGGGTACACAGTAGGTGCTTAATAAATGCTCATCCAGTTGCCTCGTTCTTGGGCAATAATAATAATTGACATTTACATATATAACCCAGGCACTGGTGCTAATCACTTTATAGTTATCACCTTCTTTAAGCCTCCCAACAACCCTGGGATGAAAATGCTACTATTACTCCCATTTTACAAATGCAAAAACTGAGGCAACAGACTTAAGTGACTTACCCCAAACCTCATAGCTAGTAAGTATCTGA
The DNA here is from genome assembly GCA_023553655.1 of Myrmecobius fasciatus. Taxonomy (NCBI): domain Eukaryota; kingdom Metazoa; phylum Chordata; class Mammalia; order Dasyuromorphia; family Myrmecobiidae; genus Myrmecobius; species Myrmecobius fasciatus. Next base: position 25,129 of record JAJPUD010003394.1, on the reverse strand, counting down.
GGCTGGATTTGAACTCAGATTTTCCTGACTCCAGGCCCAGTGCTCTATCCATCTATCTGTCTTAGCTGCCCCAATAAGAAAAATAGTTGGAGTTTCTTCAAGGCTTGCAAAATATTCAAGCAACTTTGTCTTTATGAATCTCATTTTCTTCATCTGTTGAAAAAATTAATGAAGGGGTTGGAGTGCATTTTTAAGGTCCCTACTAGCTCTAAATATTATGATCCTATACATTTGTGGACTTGTTTCTGATCATATCCAGTAAGAGGTTTGGATGGAGGATCCTGTTGGTAATTGATATTCTGGATGTGGCAGTGTGGAGCAGTGGCCATTTGGGATGCTTTACACACCTTGAGGAGGCAATAAAAGTCAACAAGAATTCATTAAGTACCTACTATGTTTCAGGCACCATGGATACAAAGTACAAAGACTGAAGCAATTATGTCTCTCAAGGAGCTTACACTTTAATGGGTGTGGGGAGAGAGAAGCACAAATCTAGATGCAAAGTGAATAAATACAAATATGAACTAAGTGATAGACTAACCAGGTAGTCTAGGAAGGAGTGGTGATGGGGGAACTGGACAAGAATTTATGCACATGATGATGCTTGAGCTGTGGGACTCTTGGAGGCAGAGGTGGTGGTGAAGGAGTACGTCCTAGGAATGGAAGAGGATGGCTAATGTAACAGAATGGAGAGTCACATAGGAAGAATAGAGAAAAGTCCATTTTGGCTGGATCTCAGAGCATGGATGGGGGATTAATGCCCAGTGAAACTGGAAAGCTATATGAGGCCAGGTCATGTGGGACTTTAAAAGCCAACCATAGGAGTTTATATTTGATCTAGAGATAATAAATAGGAAGCCCCTGGAATTGAGTGAGTAGGAGAATCACACAATCAGATGTGTGCTTAAGGAAAATTTCTTGGATTAGTGGTATAGATAGATGGATAACCTGGAGTGGGGAAGGACATGAGGTAGGGAGATCCTGAGCAGGCTGTTACCATCTGGAGGTGATGGGGGCCTGAACCAGACTCAGCTGGGTGAGGAGAGATGGGGTTAGATACGAGAACTGTTGTGAAAGCAGAAATGATGACTGATTGGATGAGGTGGTTGAGGAGCTCAGGAAAATGCTGAGGTTATGAACGTGGGGTAATGGAAGGAAGCTAGTGCTTTAGAAAGAAGGAAGTTTGGAAGAGAAGTGGGTTTGAGGGGAAAAGAGAATGGGTTTAGTTTCGGGTGTATTGAGTTTAAGATGTCTCTGATACATCCAGTTTGAAACGGGTGCTATGGAAATGGAGCTCAGGGGAGAGACTGGGCCTTAATAGACTGACCTAGGAGTCACCTGCTTAGAGGGGATCATCATGCCCATGGAATCAGATGGGGTAGCCAAGACCAACAATGGGCCTTAATTTCCTTCTGTGTAAAATCAGGGGGTTAGTCTAGATGGTTGCTGTGGAGAGTTCAAGTTCCAGGACTATAGCATTATGACCCAAAGATCTAGTAGATTTTCTCTTGGGCAAGTTACTCCTGGTGGCTTGGAGTAGGAGGGGAGAGAGCTCAAGATTTGACTTGGTGACTGTTAGGGTCCCTTCCAGAACCAAACCAAGGAGACATTGATCATGGTCTATGGTAGTTCGATTTGGAATGATTGCATCTATAAGATCTATGCTGTAGTAGTCATAACAAATATAAACATATTGTGTGTGTGTGTGTGTGTGTCCCTTGAAATGCCTGGTATGAAATTTACAAAACTTTTGGAATCTTGAAAGAGGAAGTTGTGTTGTTTTATTTTGCCCATGTTGCAAAAACCCAGGGGCTGGCCCTGAAGTGTTCTTGGATTGCATCACTGACCTTTAGTATCAGAAGCACTCATAAAAGCCCCTAAGAAGAGAAAAACAAATGATTGGGTGTAAATATTAATGTGACCTTTAAAAATAGAGTAAATTCAGTAGAGTCCTTTCTTAAATGCTTATGAGTAATGAATTCCCAATTTGATGAGTTTAGCCTGTAAAACTCCAGAGGAAGTCAGTTGGAGGAAGCCATTGACCTGCAGGGGGAGGAGAGTCCGATTCTGAGCCCCAGATCCTGGGGTTGAACTCACTCAGCTTTCTGACTCTCTTTAGCCTACGGGCTATAGCAAGAGTTAACAGTGTGTGATAGTGGCCACATGTGACCTTGGATAAATCAATTAACTGTTCTGATGAAGACTATTCTGATTGTCCCATCTGTAAACCAAAGGAATCAGATTAAACCAAGAGTTCTTAACTTTTTTTTTTTTTTTTTTTTTTTTTTTTTTTTTTTTTTT
>JAJPUD010003394.1:0-22728 GCA_023553655.1 Myrmecobius fasciatus | reverse complement strand
TTTTTTTTTTTTTTTTTTTTTTTTTTTTTTTTTTTTTTTGTGCAGAGCTCATTGACCCCTTCTAAGGATAACATTTTAAAAATCTCTTTGACAGTTGAATGGCTCAGTGGATAATGCACTGGATCTGAAGTTAGACTTGAGTTCAAATCCTACCTCAGACACTTATTAGCTGTGTGACACTGGGCAAGTTAACTGTAACAGCAGTCTCCCTTAATTTCCTCATCTGCAAAATAGGGGTAATAATATTGTCTACTTTTAAGGTTTGTTATGAAGACAAAATGAGATGCTATTTGTCAGGTGTTTTGTAAACTGTAAAGCACTATAGAGCTCTAGCCATTATTGTCATCAATAATAAAATTGATATAAATACAATATAAAATATAGTATATAATATAATAAATAAAATATAATTACTTACCAATTAAATCATTTATGTTGCCCTTTCAGCAAAAGAGAAAAAGAAATGATGTTGTCCCTACAAGAGAGGAAGCATTGAGACTATTTCCTCCACGGTCCTTTAATTAATAGTCAGTCCATGAGGAATTAGGGTCCAATTATAAAGTCCATGGAGACCAAATTCAACTTTCTTATTTTCAGATAAGGAAACTGAGGCTCAAATAGGGAGGGGACAAGTTGGGAGGTAATAGTGTTTTCACTCCATCATTGATTGGTTGATAGAAAGGTGCAATGAAACTAAATTACATCTAAGATGAGAGTCTGCACTGGTGTCTGATCCTGATTGTGGCACAGAATGAATCTCTCCAAGGCTTCAGCTCTTTCAGATTTCATAAAGCTGTAAAGGCCTCACGTACAGATGTGCCTGTGGTGTTCATTCACATTGAACTCATCACGTTGGCCAATAGTAAGATGCATTTTTGGATCATGGCTATTTTAAATAAAAACATTAAATTTTTAACTTTTTTGTTAAAAAAAAATCCCCCTTTCCCTCTTCCCTCTCAACTGAAAAAGCAAAACAAAATTCATCATAAACATGTATTATAAGCAAAACAAATTCCTGAATTAGCTGTATCCATATAAACACACACACACACACACACACACACACACACACACACACACACACAATGTCTTAATCTGCCCTCCCAATATATCAACTCTCTCAGGAGGTAGTATATTTCATCTTGGATCCCCTGGACTTGGTCCCCAGCAGCAATCAAAGACCATCTTTGTTCCTTTGTGGATGAAAGACTACCCACCTCAGACAATGCCAGATCCTTGATTTATATGATGTGGGCATAATGGTGCCCACAGGGATTGCCTCACAGTGGGATTGGGAGAAAAGTGTTTTGCAAACCTGTAAGCAGTGTGCCTGTGAGTTAATTATCATTATCACTGTTTTTAAAAAGCCCTTATGTGGAAGATACTTGGAAGATCAAATTCAGAGCAATGGATGAAATTGCAGAGGGGTGGATGTATGTTTTGTGTCAATTAGAGCTATCCCACAGTGTAATGGCTCCCTAGGATACATAGAGGTTTCCCCTCATTAGAAGTCATCCAGCAGAGACTGGATCACCAGCCGCAGATTGTTGATCGAGGGGATTCTGGATTCAGTGGCACTTGACAGTTCTTTGCAGCCCAGAAATTCTGTGATAGTGATAATGCTAAAAGGAGTAAGTGGTACCGTGTCCTCCTGGAGAAAGTCTTCCTTTCCAGGACCGCCCCCCCCCCCTTGATTTTGGCTGCACCATTGTTGTTGCTCCCAGCGTCACAGGATTAGGAATTAGAAGAGCTAAGACCCCAAATCCTGGTCTTGGACTGCAGATCCAAGGAGCAACTGAGCCAGGATTTGAAACCACATCTAATTGGTCTCTCTAGACTGCAGGTCCTTTGTTCAGCGGCTTCCTCCTTGAGCATTAACCTTGAACCTGTAACTTGAGCTGGGAGATTCAGGACCCTCCTCTGCCCCATGGTGAAAAAGCCTTGCCATGATTCCTATTTGTGAAGAAAAGTATATTTTAGCATCTTTTCACTTTCTAGTTCATTTTCTCTCTTCCCCTTTTGGAGGTTAAAAGTTATATCTGTATGTGTATGAAATAGAAAATAAGCTGATACAGTAAGAATAATAGGGAAGGGGCATTTTCTGATTTGGCTCTGTGTGTGTGTGTATGTGTGTGTTTCTCCTTCAAGTTCATGGTGAAGCTGACTTTGAGTATGTCACTACTGAGAATGTTGAGCCATGGCACGAGAGTCTTTGGAGAGGACAAGGACTTTAGGGATCCCCTGGACCAACCTTCTCATTTTCAAGATAGAAAAACTGAAGATTAGAGCCTCGGTGACCTACCTGAGCTCTCCTGGGTCGATCATAGCAGATCTGCTTTGATTTTTTCCATCTTCAGTAGACTCACTTATCAAATAAAGATATTACAACTTTTCTCCTATGCTTTGATCATTTTTCTAAAGATCAAGAGAGGCCATGTACTTGAAAGTTCTTTGAAAATGATAAAGTACCCACTGAAAATCAGGTTTGGATTTTTTGGATGTTAGGCGAAGCTTCTGTTTGCTGGCTGCCTGACCAAGGCTGTGTGACATGGTGGGAGGTGTCATGGGAGCTCACTTGAAGGTTTGCAAAGCCCTTTACATCCATTCACTCTTTCAATCACCTTGTGATCATCACTGGACTTGGAATTTGAAGGCCTGTCTGTGATCTGAGCTCTGGCTCAGGTGCTTACAAGCTGCTGTGTAAATTAGGTCAAGTTCAGTTTTCTCATCTATAAAATGGAGGTGGGTTCATAGGATCATAGATTCAGAGCTAAAAGAGACCCTGAAGGTCACTTAGTTAAGCTCCCTTATTGTCTAGGTGAGAAAATAAGGTCTGAGGTGGGGGGGCAAAATATTGGGCTTTAGGAGCAGTCAATCAACAAGTGTTTACTAAGTGCCTGCTATGTTCCAGTTTAGATGTTGGCTCAAAGAAAAAAAAGTAAAATTGACCTTGCCCTCACCTTAGGGAGTTTGCTTTCTATTGGAACGGATTTAGGATTTTCTAAGGTTTTTTCAGCTCTGACTTTCTGGGACTTATTCAAGGAGTTTGGTTACAGCGGCCTTTAGAGTGGTAGTTCTGAACATTTTGCTGGATTATGATTTTGTTGGATTCCATGGTCATCTTCTCCCTTAAAGTACAATATGGCATATATTAAAGCATAAAAGGTGAAAAGGGGGATTATAGTTTTTGTTTTTGTTGAGAATTTGAGCCACTTTTGAAATAATTGGGAGAAACAACCCCAGAAATTTCCCAATTCTGGCTGAGTGTCATTTCCCCAAAGAGATGACAACCATGTTCTAGAATAGATTTTCATTGTGGGGAAAGCCCTTCTACTTTTCCGATTTGGTACTTCGTACATTAGGGAAATATTCAGAAAATCTAGGTAAGCACCTGTAATTCTTGTTATCTTGGTCAGTTCCTTTCACCCATACAAGGCCACTTGAATAAAGGCTGAGTGGCCTGCCTAGAGTCACCCAGGTATTAAATGGCAGGTTTGAGATTGGAATGGAAGTCTTTGGGACTCCAAGCCCAGTCACTTTGGGCTCACTGTGCCGTGCCATACCCTGGGAAAGGGCAAGAAGTGTTACTTGAGGGAAATGAGGATGCCTATGTGAGAATCAAACCTTTGGGCAGGAGTGTCTTTTATTTTTTAAAATTTTAATTAAATTTATTTAGTATTTAATTTCTCCCCAGATACATGTAAAAACAATTTTTAACATTCGTTTTTAAAACTTTGAGTTCCAAATTCTGTCTTTTTCTCCCTCCCTCTCTCCCTCCCCATACATGTGTAGTCACGCAAAATATTTTCTTAATAGAGGAATATTTTTATTAAAGGGAAAAGTATCAAAGTAGCTTATCGAATGGGCTAAGCATTCATGGGATTGTGGATATAGAGCAGGATATAGATGTGGATGGGCCTGGAATGGAGCTATTTACTTCAGGTCACTTAGTAATGATTCAAGCCTGGTTCCCTTTCTCTCCTAAGCCAAGCTCTCAGCCTCCAGGATGCCTCTGTTCTTTATATTCATTGGGATCCATGCCCATTTCTCCGATTGGAGTTCAAGGGGCATAGAATAAATCTGGCACACAACCATTTGGGGCTGGTGAGGACATTGCAAGGGTGTGTGAATGTGTGAAATGTTGATTCTTCCAGAAATGGAGCTGGAAGCTCCTTATTTCCAGCTGAGGTCACATTCCTTCCCCTGCTTCCTTCCCTTCCTCAATTATTCCTTTTTAATTCTCCTTTTCTTGGTTTTGCTAGTTTCCAGACTGTTCCAAGCTCACTTCAAAGAGTCTACTTCAAAGTCCCTTTGGGGAAGAACTCAGCAGGCTCCCCACTGACACTCAGAGCTGTGGCTTTAGTCACTTGACTCTCTCTCTCTCTCCATATGGCTATCTATCTTTGTTTCTCTTCTCTTCCAATCTTTGTAAGGGAAAGAAAGTAGTTGGAGACTCAGCTAATTTAATGATGAATAAAAGGAGCCCAAGCCAGTATAGTAGAGTTTCAGATCCTGCAATTTTTTTTTATCTCATTCCCATGACAGAGAGTGGGTTGACAAAATGGCACAGAGACCAAGAGCCAGGAAGTTTTTCAAGAAATGTTCTGTTTCCTCCTTAACTCTCTGGTTGTCTAATAGTTGACACTCTTGGTTGTATTGGATGTGAATCTGGTCTTGCCAGAGGAAGTTGGGACTAGTCTAGAGCTGGGGGTTCCAGTGTGATCTCTGGGATCTTAGGCTGGCATCTGAATGGACAACCCTCAGAGATGGGGATATGGATCATTGAATTATAGGATTTTAAAATTGACATCTTAGATATCTGAAGAAGTAAAATAACTTCCCCGTGGTAAATGTCTGAGCCAGAATTCAGTGTTCTTTCCATTAGACCATGCCATCTCTTAAAACTTTATTAACTAACCTTGTGGTCATTTCTTGTGGAAAGAACATTAGATTTGGAGCGAGATGGCTAGGGTTCATATCCCAACACAGCTACTTATTATGTCGGTGACTATACATGAGTCATTTCACTTGTTGGGGCTATATTCTTCTGATTGTTAAATAGGGAATTGGATGGATGACTTTGAAGGTCCCTCCTGGCTCTGATCTATAGATCTGGTAATGGTTGTAACCTATTCTTTTATTTTACTGATCAGGTAATAGGTTCAGAGAGATGAAGTGACTTATCACTCACAGATGGTAAATAAAGAACTTGAACCCAAATCTTCTTGTCTCAAATCTAGCTGATGGCCATTCTTTCTGTCCATGGTACTGGACCCCTTTGTTAGACCTCCCCATGATTGACCTGTGGAAGTTGTGTCTGGGCTCTTGGAAAAGTATCAATTCTTTGGAACTGTCCAAGAGCAGTAAGATTTCTATTGATGATCTGGAGCAAGAAAGGCTTGAGAAATAATACCCTTTAGTCTCCTTCAATTAAACAAGTTTTTATTGAGGGTCTCATATGAACTTCTGTGGTAGGTGTTACGGTACAAAGACCAATATTACTCTGAGGGGGGCCTACAACACATATGCAGATAAATATAGATGTGTGTGTGTACACACAAGATATATATGAATATACACACAAATTGTAAATACAAAGTAATTTCCTCCACAAGAGGTTTAGGACTTGAGGGGCCAAATCTAATCTTTCCAGACTTTGTTGGTTGCATTCTCAATGCAGCATCATCAGCAAGTCATACTGGGGAGCTGGAGGAGAAGTATGGGGAGTAGTTTGTAGTTTATGCCTTTGCCCTCTTCTTCCCAAGCTCTTTGAGAAGGCAAGAATAGAAACAGGGAGCCTGAGCTGGAAAAATTAGGAAATTTCAAAGATGACGATTAAAAAAGTAGCTTTTGAGTCCTTTTATTTTTTAAATAAGCAAAAACTTTATTGGTGACTTTTTTTTCTTACACTTCAGTCATTTCTTGGTGGTATATTCCTCCCCTCCCCAGTACCCATTGCATGTGTGTCATGAAGTCTAGGAACCCATTCTCAGAATCAAAATTTTATTTATTTTTAAAGCTGTTTATTTTCAAAACATATGCACGGATAATTTTTCAACATTGACCCTTGCATAACATTGTGTTTCAGATTTTTCCCTTCCTTTCCCCCACCCCCTCCCCTAGATGGCAAGCAATCCAATATATGTTAAAATATGTTAAACATATTTATACATTTATCTTGCATAAGAAAAATCAGATCAAAAAGGAAAGAAAATGAGTAAGAAAATAAAATGCAAGCAAACATTCAAATAGAGTGAGAATGTTATGCTGTGATCCACACTCAGGTCCCACAGTTCTCTCTCTGGGTATAGATGATTCTCTTCATCACAAAATAACTGGAACTGGCCTGAATCATCTCATTGTTGGAAAGAGTCATATTCATCAGAATTGTGGAATCATATTTTTAAAATAAAATACATAGGGTTGCAAAAAAGTTAATTATTTTGAAATGCAGTTACAAAAATAATTAAGAAAATGAGTTCATGGGCCCCATGGAAGGAACACCAGTCCTCCTGGGAATCTGTGCAGGCTCTGTTTGCAGTTGGCTGCTTGGATTTGAAAGCTGGGGTGGGGGAATTTTTATGCCATTTCCTGAAATGGAGAGTCTTTTCTTTAGTGTTTCCTGTATCCCAGGAATTCCAAGGCCCCTTTTCCAAGGTCTTTTCTCCAGATCTCTCCCATTCACCCATGCACCTACGTCATTTCCCTGTCTGGTTTTTTCTCTGTTAAATATCATTTCCTTGGTGTCATCAGCTGACTTTGCCTTCTAGTAAATGCGTGTTTGCATCTTTTGGTATTGAAAATTTTCACACGGCATGTTTCTAAACTGCTGCTATTTATACCTCTGTCCTGAGGTTTGTGAGATTGGCTCTTCAGTTCCTCTTGTGATCCCTCCAGTTTCAGCTCATCAGTTCCTTGAGCATTTCTGGAATCAATTTAAGCTTACTCCTGGGGATTGTTTGCATCCTTTTAGGTAAAGGCCCTGTCTTACGGTGGGAAACCACTGATTTGGAGTCAGAGGCCCTGGGCTTATATCCTAACCCAGCTGTTAGCTTACTTTTTCTGTTCTCTGGCTAGGCTTTTCCCCTCTCTGGTCTGTAGTTGACTTATTGGTAACAAGGAGTTAGGGCTAGATATCTTAGTCCCTTCTAGTTATAGGGTTGTGGTCCAGTGTGGCTACTTCAGATAGGTTTCAGTGAGTTTTACTCCTCTGTAGAGTCAGTGTGTGTATCACTGCTCATCGCCGTTGGCGCGATGGTGAGCATTTCTATAAGAGTTTTTGCCATTTTGTTTCTGGTATTGCTAGCTTATGTTCAAAGGGCATTGCCACCTGTCAGATGTCCTATCTTACTTGCCATTTTTCCTGAAATGTCTTGTGTCTTTAATCATCCTTTCCTCTATATTTCAAATGCTTTCTTCTTGTCAAATCCCTACCATTTTGCTTTCCCCTGCCCTAGGAAGCCTTCCCTAAGATCTCACAATTATATGGGTAATAGAACTAAATTTAGATGCAAATCCTGACTCTGTCACTTAAACCACCTGTGTAACCAGTGGCAAATCACTTGATTTATTTGGGCCTAAGTTTCCTTATCTGCCAAATGAAGATGAACTAGATAGCCTCTAAAGTTCATCTCTAGAGCTCTCATCTGTGTGGTCTTAAGTATATCTTCCTCCCATTGATCCTATCTAATCTCTCCTTCCTTTATCCTCCATCCATTGCACTTCAGTCTTGTGATCTGTGATTTCATTGGTTTGGAAATTCTCCTTTATGACTCCCAACTTATTCATGCTTATGAGTTTCAAGAATGCTTCCCTTCCAAAAAAATTATCATTTGATATCAAACTTCTTTGTGATGGATTTCTGTGTACTTCCCAGATTATCTTTAACCAACATACATCACCTCTCTGTCCAACTGTGATTAAATCCTTTCCAGCCTGTTGTGGGACCTATCAAAGCTTACCTTTTACTAACATAACCTTGGAGAACCCTGGATCATTGACTCATTGGAGAAGAACTGTCATGAAGATTATTATTATAATTAGCAACAACAACAATTTAATATAATGAGTAGACAAAAGAACCCAGAAAGTGCCTTAGTCAGTAAATATTTGACATACTTGCCAAACAGAAAGATAGCCACCAAAGACAATACCTGGTTAGAATATAAACTCATTTGTAAAAAAAAAAAAAATCTTGGGGCAGCTAGTTGATGTAGTGGATAGAGCACCAGCCCTGAAGTCAGGAGGACCTGAGTTCAAATTTGGCCTTAGATACTTAACACTTCTTGGCTGTATGACTCTGGAAAGTCACTTAACCCCAATTGCCTCAGCGAAAAACAATAAAACAAACCAAAAACAAAAAGAAAGAAAAAGAAAAAAAGAAAAAAAATCTTACGAGAAAGAATAATGGATGATTATATACAGTTTCATCTCATAAAACAGAGAAATAGTGGTAGATGAAAATAAGTCTATAAGAAGTTTGGCAAGATATTTAGTCATTTCAAGGGATTAGAGGGTAATCACTCAAAGAGGACTATGGATAATAGAAAAAATGGAAAAGATTTGCCAAAACTGTTCCAACAAATGGTTTCTTCAACAAGAATAATGGAACCATTGCATTTAGACCCTAATATCAGAGTCTCTGAACTGCTTGCAGAGGAAGTAGAAATAGCATTAATGAGAACAAGGAGGCAGAATATTACTAGAGTGGATCAAGTATATCTAGAAGAGATCAGTCCTCAAAGTGGTACAAATTTAAAGACATCAAAGGACTGATTTTCAAATTATCTGAAGAGGAAAGTGATTGAGAAAACATCAGTTCTCAGCCTCTATTCTCACTCAGTCATCTACACACAATCTTTTTTTTTTTTTTTTAATAAAGCTTTTTATTTGCAAAACATGAGTGACCTTTCAACATTGACCTTTGCAAAAAAACTTTTTTTTTCCCAAGCTTTTCCTTTCCTTCCCCCCACCCCCCACCCCTAGATGACAGGTAATCTAATACATGCTAGATAGGATAAATTATATGACAAATACAATACATGTATACATATCTATACAGTTATCTTACTGCACAAGAAACATCAGATCTAGAAAGAGAAGAAGAAAAAAAACAACCTAAGAAGGAAAACAGAATGCATGGAAATATTCACAGAAAGCATTAAAATGCTGTGTTGTGGTTCACTCTCAGTTCCCACAGGCCTCTCTCTGGATGTATATGACTATCTTCATCGCAGCACAACTGGTTTGAATCACATCATTGTTGAAGAGAACCATGTCCATCAAAATTGATCATCATATAGTCTTGTTGCTGTGTATAATGTTCTCCTGGTTCTGCTGATTTCACTCAGCATCAGTTCATGCAAGCCTCTCCAATCCTCTCTGAAATCCTCCTGTTCGTCATTTCTTACAGAACAATAATATTCCATAACATTCATATACCATAATTTATTCAGCCATTCTCCAATTGATGGGCATCTTTTCAATTTCCAGTTTCTTGCCACTACAAAAAGGGCTGCCACAAACATTTTTGCACATGTGGGTCCCTTTCCCTCCTTTAAAATCTCTTTGGGATATAGGCCCAATAGAAACACTGCTGGGTCAAAGGGTATGCACAGTTTGATAACTTTTTGAGTATAGCTCCAAATTGCTCTCCAGAATGGTTGGATCCGTCCACAGTTCCACCAACAATGTATCAGTGTCCCAGTTTTCCCACATCCCCTCCAACAGCTATCATTATCATTTCCTGTCATTTTAGCCAATCTGACAGGTGATCTACACACAATCTTTATAAGAATTTATTTTTGTTGTTGTTCAGTTGTGTCTTATCTTCTGTTGGTCTCATTTTGGGTTTTTATGGCAAAGATAATACTGGAATGGTTTGCCATTTTCCCTCCCAAGTCATTTTACAGAACTGAAACAAACAGGGTAAAGTCACTTACCAAGGGTCACACAGTTAGTAAGAGTCTGAGGCCAGATTTGAACTCAGGAAGCTAGTCTTTCTGATTCCAAATCCAATGCTCTATGCACTACACCACCTAACTGCCCCTTAATGGGGTCATTTATGCACAAATTGGGACATCCTTGTTGAGGATATTAGATGGGAGCAAGCTACCTTTAGAAAAATTTATGCAGCAGTAGATCTCATAGTTACCATCTCATAAGTGACTGAAAAGTATAGAAAAAGGTGTAGAAAGTGTATATTATCCCATTGTGTTTATTGGTCATTATAGAAAAAAAAAAGAATAAAAACAGGAGAAAAGGAAGAATTAAATGATGAAAAGAAGATGGGCTAACGTTATGGGGAGAGTGTGGGCTGATAGGTGGGTATTGGTCCAGTGATATACTTGTGATGTTGAGAGAAAGCAAGGAAGGCTTCCCATGGGTGGTCAACTTTTGGGAGCATAAGGGGCTCATGGGCTGGACAGATATGGATGTCTTGTGAGTTGCATGGTTAGTGAGAACTTCTGAATTAAGTGGATCCCAGAGAAGTGTTCTTTTTGTTGTTCAGTCATTCACTCATAGTATGACTCATTGGTGATGCTATGGACTGTGGCACATGAATACTGACCTTGGGGTTTTCTTGGCAAAGATCCTGGAGTGGTTTGCTGTTTCCTTCTCCAGAGGATTAAGGCAAACATGTAACTAGTGTATGTCTAAGGCTGGTTTTGAACTCAGATCTTCCCAATGCCAGACCCAGCAAGCCATCTAGCTGCCTCAAATTATTATTAGTCACAATAACGACGACCACTACTACTAATAAAATAATAACTTAGAAAGTCACCTACAGAAGATGAATTTACATCCCATTGCTTTTCTTTTATCACAAAAAAAACAATATTTTATCCAACTATTGGATGGCCTATTGGACACTAGATATTGAAGATAAGTAGCAGGAGTGTGACCTCCCAAGCTTTGTTCTATGTGAATACCAAAGAATTAGACTGGAAGAGTGAAGGAGATGAGAGCAACAGTGGCAGCCATTTAGTTCTTTAAAGTTTGCAAAGCATTTTTCTTATGAGCCTCCAACCCAATCTGTGACATGAGCACTACAGCTATTATTCCCATTTTACAGCTAAGAAAATTGAGGCTGAGGGAGGTAGAAATCTACCTAGGTCATACAGCTGATGAGGGTCATAGGTCATCTTGATCCCAAGTCTAGCATCCTTTCCTTTATACTTGGCTACCTTTTCTAATACTGAGCCACTATTATGTGACTATAAAACCAGAACCTCATGTTCCTGTGCTTGTCTGATCCAGCCCATTAATTAGATTGCCATCCTCCTTGAGGGGAGGAATGCAAAGCATTTTTGGCTCTCCATTGCCCCACGCTTGCTGTTTTCAGTGTGCTTTCCATTCTTCCTGCATCTAGTATCTTCCATAATTCACCCTTTACTCAGCTAGGTGGTGCAATGGATAGAGCACCCACCCTGGCATTGGGAGGATCCGAGTTCAAATGTGGCCTTGGATACTTAACACTTACTACTGTGTGACTCTGGGCAAGTTATTTAATCATGATTGCTTTACCAAAACAAGAAAAAAATAAAACAAAACCAACAGCCTCCCATCCAATAGAAAACCAAACCAAACCCAAACCAAATAATAATTAAAAAAACCCAAACCCAATCTACTTCTAAGCCTGGCTCTGACTTTGTGATGCTGATGCTCAAAAATCTTTTAGCTGCCTCTTTTTTTCTTTTTGGGAAGACATTTGGGGTTAAGGGACTTGTCCAGAGTCACACAGCTAAGAATTGTTAAGTGTCTGAGTCTGAATTCAAACTCAGGTTTTCCTGAGTACAGGGTTCTACCCGCTGTACATCTAGCTGTCCCACTCTTATTATTGTCTTTAGCATAAGATGAGAATGATTCATTCAACTTTGGAGTTCAGCTATTACCTGGCTCCGGCTTTCCTTTTCAGGCTTCTTTTGTCCTATTCCTCCAAGATGGCATCAAGAACAGAGAACCGAGTACTCTAAAAGAACATGAGTTGTAGAGAAGGTGGCAATCTGCACAAGTGGAGGGAGCTTCACCATTGGGGATGTCCTGTGTCGATGAAATCACAGCTCTTATCCCTGTGGTTAGTTCCAGCTCCCTGTTTCGGACAGAAGGGAGGACTGACTGTGGCCTGAACTTTTAATTCCATTTATCCCATCTGATCATTGGCAGAAATCTCCCTCCCCCTGTACTTGCAGTGTACTTCCTCCTCAGGTCTCCTTTCCAGAATCCTTGTCCTTGAAGGCTCAAGTCCTCGGGACATTCTCTTGGAAAGCAGCTGTTGCCTCCTCAGATTTAGTCGGTCTTAGCTTTCTCCTTCCTCAGATTTGTTCAGTTATTGTACTTGGGTACTTTGTAATCCCATTTGGGGTTCACACAGCTACTTCGTGTCTGAGGCTGGATTTGAACTGACCCAGAGCTGGCCCTCTCTCCGCTGCAGCACCCCTTGGCTGCCCTGATTACTTCAGATGACCGTACATTGACTTTTTGTGCATCTTTTCTCTCTCCTTACCTTCTCAGAAGAATATAAAGTCTTTGAGAGTGGAGATTTTGTCTTTTTATCTTCAGCCCCTTGCAAACAAAAGCCCTTAATAAATAGTTAGATTGAATTAAGCGATGGTCATCTCCGTTGGATTGCTTCCAGACTTTGTAGCTTATGAAGGCTGTTTGTCCCTGGTTTTTCTGGAATACCCTGGGAACAGTTGGCACCCTCCAAATGTGCATGGGATAGTTCTCTCTCTCCCTTTCATTCTCTCTTTTCCCCTTTCTCTCTTTCATTCATTCTTTCTCTCTTTTCCCCGTCCTTCCCCCTCCTCTGTCTTTCTGTCTCTTTCTGTCTCTGTCTGTCTTTCTCTCTCTTTCCCTCTCTATTTCCCTTTCTCTGTCTCTCATTTCTCTTTTGTCTCTGTCTCCCTCTGTCTGTCTGTCTGTCTGTCCTTTCTCTCCTCTCTTCCTCACCTCTCCCTCTATGGGTCTCTTTCTCATCCCTCTCATCCACCAAAGGTCTGAGGGCCTTTATTCTTGGAACCTGCTGGAGGAGGAGCCAACTTAACCTACACCAGTATTCAGTTGTGTCTCTCCTGGCAGAAAGCAGCTTGGTTTGGTGCAAAGAGCCCCGAGCTTGAAGTCTGGAGACTTGTGTTCAACGCTGCCTCCAGTACTCTTTGTTTGACCAGAACATCACCTACTTTTCCTATAAAATGGGCTAATACTTAGGCCGTGTCACTGACCCCCGGGCTCCTGGGAGCACCCAACCAGGGGTGGATTCAGAGGCTTTGCAAACCTTCCAATATCATAGACAGAGCTCTGGACTTGGATGGGGGAGTCCTGCCTCAGACTCTCCTTTGCTGAGCACAAAATGTGAGGCTCCAAACAGCATGTCTAAGGTGCAAAGCTCCTGTGTGTGCAAGCTCTGGACCCTGACCATTCACCCAGTGACTCATTTTCACTTCTCTCAGAAGGAAGAATGAGGAGAACCTGGGCAGCCAGTGATGAGGGGCAGCAGGGGAAGTGAGAAGAGGCAGTTGGGCACAGGAAGAGACCGCTGGCATTGGGGCAGGAGCCCCTTGGGCTGGTGCTGGCTTGGCCTGGAACCTGCAGCATGGCACGGGACAGGAGGCGGGTGGGCGAGTGAGATTAATACTGGAATGGGAAGGTGGCAGCAGTTGGCAAAGAGCCTCGAATGCCAGCCAATAACCAGAAGGTTAGTCGGCAGGCAAGCGGGTCCTGCTGATTTGGGGACAGAGGAGGGCATGGTAGTCTGGATGCTGTAGGGATGACGGATTGGAGGGGAAAGGCCGTGGCGGTCACCAGGTGCCCTTCCACCTTTGGCTTCCGGCCCCCTGCCATCACCCCAGGTAGCCTGCCCACTTTCCAGGAGGAAGTTTGCCTGGTCTATGTCGGGCCTCTGTAAGTAAAGGCCTGCCCATGCTCTCCCTTATGTCTGCTAGAGCCAAAGCGCAGCAACCCTTCAGGACGTGGGGACCCTCTGAAATTCCCTCGAGCTCCCGGCTCCTCTGACCTGGCCTTTTGTGTGGCACCTGGTGGCAGCGTGGCCTGGGGGGTTCAGGAGCCTCAGAGTCCCCGAAGACTCTTCTCCCCGGGGATTCTGACAGACAGATTTTCGTTTGTCCCATCCATGGTGGTCACGAGCATCCCCCTTGGGTGCTGACTTAACTTACCCCAATCTGCTCTTTATTCTGGGTACATCACTTAACTTTAACAAAACATAACTACAGTATAACTACAGTATATAACTCTATCTTGGGTACATCACTTAATATAACTACAGTATATAACTCTATCTTGGGTATATCACTTAACAGTAACATAACTACAGTATAACTACAGTATATAACTCTATCTTGGATGCATCACTTAACATAATATAACTACTGTATATAACTATACCTTGGATACATCACTTAACAGTAATAAAACACAATGTAGCAAAAAAAAACAGTAATAAAAAATATAACTATCTTGGGTACATCACTTAATATAATATAACTGCA
Source organism: Myrmecobius fasciatus (assembly GCA_023553655.1). Lineage (NCBI taxonomy): Eukaryota > Metazoa > Chordata > Mammalia > Dasyuromorphia > Myrmecobiidae > Myrmecobius > Myrmecobius fasciatus. Next base: position 8,221 of record JAJPUD010003394.1, on the reverse strand, counting down.
ATATATAAGTATATCTTGAGTATATCACTTAACATAATATAACTACAGTATACAACTATAGCTTGGGTACATCCCTTAACTTCCTCATTTGGAGACCCAGGGCTGGGACTGAATGGTCCCCAAGGTCCCTTCCAGCATCTGTTCAGTCTTCTTGGTGGGGGAGGGGAAATGAGATGTGCAACGATGAGTAAATATAATATATGTAAAGCGATATGGGGAAGGTAGTAATAACTGGGGTGGGGAAAGGGTAGAAAGTGGAGGAACCTAGGGTGGGAGTTGGGATACAAAGAAATCTAGGAAGTTTAAGAGATGGCGGCAAGGAGGAAAAGCTTCCTGTATAAGGTGTGGTAGAGGGAGAGGGATTGTCAAATAGAGCAAGACTTCTTAAACTTTTTTTTTTTTTTTGGCTCAAGAAATTTTGATGTGACTCCGGGTGTATAGTGATGTAAAATAGGCATACAAATCAAACATTTGCTGGTAATAAACCATAATTTTGTGACCCCCCCACATTGTTAGGAGACCCCATATGGGTTGTGACCACTGTTTAAGAAGCTGGGAAATAGAGCAAGTAGATTGGCTGAGCCTGGCTTCTGTGTAGAGCCCAGAATTAAAAATACCCATTTGTATTTTTGCCTCTCTGTATGAGTGGCAGAGGCCCGGAGACTGCCCGGTGGAAGGGAAGGGGGCCGACGTGAGCAACGTCTTGGCCATTTTGTCTGTGGCCCAGATGGTCTGATTCAGTGGAATGTGCTGATCAGTCAGGCGGATGGGAACTTCCACTTCTGAGACTTTTCCCTCTGCCTTTGGTGGGAAGTAGATTAGTAAGAGAAGAAGGGAGAGAAGAGGAAGTTAAAATGGGAGGCTGGAGGTTAGTGGACTGGGCCAGACCTGACCCTGGGTGGCCATTGTGGGATGATGGTATATGTGCCTTTTGTCTCTTGCTGGGGTTGGATCTGGGAGCAGCCACAAATGGATGGTGCCGTTTCCTGATGTCTGCAGCTAAGCTGGGCTCCTGGGTAAACAAATAGGACCTCTGCCTGGGGTGGTCAGTGGCGAGGGTGTTCCACAGGAAGTCAGGAGACCTGGATTTCTGGCCAGCTTGCCCCACTGACTCATTGGCCCACGCTGGGGCAATGGATTTTGAGTCTCTGTTCTTGCTTCCCCATCTGTGAAATGGGTGGGGTAAAGGATGGGATGGGGCCTTGGTTATATAATGGCTCTTATTTAGTCACCTTTCAGTGACCAAGACTGTTAAAGGTCATTTGGCAAAACTCAGTGCAGTTGGTAACTGGGCTGTGTCCTGACTGCTTTTTTCAAGGCTTCTGGGAGCCACTAGGGAGAAACGGCAAATTCGGCCTGAGAGACTGGGACACGGGTGCAAATCCTATCCTTGATGTTTACCTCTTGGGTCACTTGGAACAAAACACTTCCTTCCCTTGGGCTTCATTTGTAAAATGAAAAAGAATAATATTGTAGACTCATGGGAAGAATTAACTTCATTTAACTCACACTGATTTATGATTGTATGTGAAGACCCTTTTTTTTTTTTTAAATCAACATAAAGAGGATGAAGAAAGATGGGAGAAGAGGTGACAGGAAAAGGAATTCTGTCTTGCTCCTGATCATGGTTTTATAATCTGATAAGGAAAAGTCTTCTCCCCATTTCACAGAAGGAAAAACAAAAGCTTTCTGGGCATGTCACTTTTCTTGGGTCACACTTTGGGAGATGTGGAAATGAACTTGAATCTCATGAGCTGGAGTTCATTGTTCACAGACATGCAGTTTCTCCTTCCCTGACTGGCCCAGAAGATGGCGGTGACCTTTGGTATCAGCGTTGGGACATTTCTGTTTAGTGACTAAGATCCCAAGCCTGAGACCTCCAGGCTGACCACATCTCAGGAAAAGACTTCTCTGTGTGTTTATTGCCTCTCCTTCCTGAGAAGCATCTGCCCAAGAGGACACTTTGGCACTTAGTCAGTAGTTTTTTCATATTAGTAATAAATTCCCCAAGAGGGGAACGAGTAAGTCAGGGCCCTTTGGGGTGGCTTGGTGACGGCTAGAGAAGCCGAATCAGTGCCAGATCAGCCTTGTTGTCATGCACTAAGAGTCAGGGAATCATGATTTAACTATTTGGGATCTGGGACTCAGTTTCTCCATCTGTGAAATGGGGAGAAAGGGATGTGGGTTGAGTAGGACTCCAACAACGTTAATACAGCAGAGGCCTGTGTGTCAGTGTTAGCAACTTTTATCTGTAGCTTTTAGCAGCAGTTTAAAGGACAAAACTGTATTTTAGAGATTGGATTAATTCAGTTTCTTCATTTGATAGCTGAAGAAACTGAGTCACTGGGAAGGTAGCTGTGTAACTGTGACTTATTAAGTGACTGATGTTAGCCATGGCTTGCAAACTGAGGTCTGGAGGACTAAAGCATGGTGTGGAAAATAGGACACTCCGAGCCAACAATATCTGGGGTCAAATCTGGGCTTTGTGATGCTGAAGAAGTCCCTTCATCTTTCTTGGTCTAGGTTTCCTCATCTGTAAAATGGGATAATAATGACCATGTGCCTCCTGGGATGGTTGCAAGGATCAAATGGTCAAATAGCTTAAGCAAAGATACCAACCTTATCTCAAGGCTCTTTGGACTGTTTGCTGGAACTGCATCAAAAAAGCTGTTTGCCAATGTCTCAGGACTTGATTGTCTTAGCAAGCGGCCTAGAACACCAGTAGGGACCCATTTAGAGTCAGGACAGGTATAAGGCGGTCCTTGGAGCCAGGTCTTCAAGTCTCCAAAGCTACACGGCCACATTGCCTCTACGGTGGAAACTGTTGTTACTGTGATTGCCCATGGCCTCGCAGCCTGTTCTGGCTCCCTCCTTGAGAACACCTAGTTTGACCCCCTCCTTTTACACGGGGAACCCAAACTCTCAGAGAGCAGGGGACTTGCTCAGAGTCCTGTGGCTGGCCAGGCCAGGGTGCTTCCGGCACTAGAAGCCCAGATTTCCCAGCCCAGGCTGCTTTCCACTGTATCAGGAAACAAAATGCTCAAATACTGCTTTCTCAGACCTGCATCTCTCCTGCACTTTGCCAGGTGCTTGAGTAAAATGGTGGGAACAGGGATGATGATGACGTGAGCCTCTTCTCCTCCCAAATCAAACATCTTCTCCTTTGCCGGGACGGGCTCCCAGTCATTTTGGGCTCTGAGATTTGTCTTGGAGCTGTTCTGCTGTTAAACAATTAGGTTTATACAGCATAGCATGGATTTCTAGCTGGTTTCCTAGTACGGTATGTTTTTATCACCCCCGGGGAAATATTTACCATCTATTTATTCTGGTAGCTCAATCTTATCTCCTCAGAATTTCTGTTTATCTACTCACTTTATAGCCTATGAGCCATTGTCTTATTACTAGGAACAAGATCCTTCTATTTGTGAGATTATTTTATTTTTAAAATGCATTTTCTTACTTTTATGTCCAGAGGAGAGTGACCAGGATGGGGAAGGATGTGGTATCATACCCTTAAGCAGAGGATGTTTTATTTTTAAAGACCATTTTCTTAGTTTTATGTCCAGAGGAGAGTGACCAGGATGAGGAAGGATGTGGGTATCATACCCTTCAGCAGTGGTTCGTAACCTGGTGTCTGTGAACTTAATCTTCCTCCTCCTCCATTTAAATATATTTGGTTTCCTTTGCAACCTGCTGTATTTTATGTCTTTAAAAACAGGATTCTAAAAAGGGGCCACTAGACTTTATAAGAATGAGTATCCAAAAAACTGCTGGCCCCAAGTGATCAGTGGCTGGTATTGGGGGTGTTTAGCCCAGACAAGAGGAGGGAAGTGTATATTTATTTAGTGGCCAGTGTTTGTCCGGCGCTGTTGTAAGTGTTTTACAAATGTGATCTCAGGGATTATTGATCATCTAATTTGAGAAAATTTAGGACTATTAGCTGCCTTCTAGTATTTGAAGTTTTTACCCAAGTTTTACAAATGTGACCTCAGGGATTATTGATCATCTGATTTGAGAAGACTTCAGACTGCTAGCTGCCTTCAAGTATATTATATATGAAGGGCTGTCAATGGACTTAAGTTCAGTCTTGTATTATAGTTGGGAGATTACGTAGTTTCTCCTTCTCCCCACTGGACTGCAAGCTTCTTGAGGGCATGAGCCATGTCTCAGACATCTCTGTTGCTAAATCTGTCGATTGGATGTCAGAGGCATTAAATTGAACACTGGACAAGGCTGTCCACCATATTTCGGCACTAAGGCCTACAGAGTCACTTCCTGGAATCTTGGCTTGTTGGGTACAGGTGTATACACACGCCATTGTCCCTCCTGGATTCCGGGAGTCACTGGTACGAACCATTGGCACCCAGAATCTTGTTCTTAATCTGGTGTTTATCATCAGTGTGTCTGGGAAGAATATAAGTGCTTACATGGACACACCTATGGGAAGAGGGCTCTGGCTTCAATCTACTAGCCTTAGAATCCCTAGCACACACAACATGAAATCAGAGACCCTGAATTCAAATCAATGACTGCTATTTACTTGGACCTCAGTTTCCTCATCTGTAAAATGGACTGGATAGCCTCGTAAGGTCTCTCCTGTGAATGGTTCTTTAAAATCCTGCCTACCTGAAAATCAGTGCAGTTCTCAGCAACTCTCGGGGAGTCCCGGTCTCCACCTGCCACTGTGGCAATTCACCAAGTACTTTCCTTGTGGAGACTGAGGGTTTGCCAACACAAGTGCTCCCGGTTGGCGGTTGAGAAAAGCTCTTCCAGGGAAGCTAGAGGGCATGATGTAATCCCCGTTTAACTTGTAATGTTCTGGGCCCACAGATTAAAGCCTTTGGCCATTATTGGGGAAGCCCATGGAGGGATAGTGCTGCTGTTTTGAGCCACCGTTGAGGAAGGTTCTGGGGTTGAGTTGGTTAGCCTGAAGACGGAAGTGGGTAAGCGTTTAGGGCTTTTTGAATGCTTCAGACTCAAACTGTTTATGTTCTTATGGAACAGGATGCATCTTGTTTGGTTGGAACTTGATCCATATTTGGGGGACTGGCAGAGAAGTCACAGGAGCAGCTGCTTTCCCTATTACCTCTTAGATAGGCCTGATAATATGCTTTGACCCAGAGATCCCTCCACTGGGCATGTATCCTCAGGAGGTTAATGACAGAAGAAAGGGCCTCGTGCAGCTAAAATCTTCTCTGTCAGAGCAAAAGCAAAACAAGCTCACCCCACAAACAACAGTGGGTACAGCCTTAGTGCCCATCACCTGGGCAAAGGCTGAATAGTCATCACAGGACCTAAAAAATCAATGGGAGGAATTCAGAGAAATGGGAAGACTTGAATTAAACTGATTCAGAAGGAAGAAAACAAGAACCCCCCCCAATGGACACTCAACAACTAGAGGATGTGAAAATGCCCTTGAATGCCAGTTAATTGGAGTGACCAATCTTGGTACCCGAGAATAGATGGCAGAGTGCTTCAGCCTGCTTATATATACACCATGTGCCTTCCTCTTGCCCTCTGGGAGAACACTCAGAAAGGTTTAGCCTTTTGTGCTTCTGTGACATTGTCATAGCGATAATTTCTTTTGGCAAAGCCATCTATAGTTGGTCTCATTCCCATACCAAAATTGCCTAGTTGACTAATATCCTCAGTTGATGGGCATCCACTTTGTCTCTGATGGAAAAAGTATTGCCATGAATATTTTGATGGCTCACTGGATAGAAGTTCCAATCCTACTTGAAATCCTGACTAGTTATGTGACCCCTGAACAAGTTATGTAATTACTTTCAGCCTCAGTTTCCTAATCTGTAAAATGGGGATAATACTTGCAAGTACCACACAGATATCATATATAAAGTGCTTTGTGAATTGCTAAGCATAATATAAATATTAGCTATATCTAGAGCCTTTCTTTCTTCCTTTAACCTCTTTAAAAGTCTGGCATTCTGTATTCTCAAGGCTCTCTCAGCCCTGACATTCTCTGTTCTAAGCCCCCTCCCAGTTCTGACATTCCATATTCCAAGCCCCTTCCCTGTTCTAACATTCTAGGTTCTAAGGCCCTTCCCTACTTTGATGTTTTCAGTTTTAAGAACTCTCCCAGATCTGACCTTCTAGGTTCTAAGGTTTCTCCCAACTCCGATATTCCCAGTTTTAAGAGCACTCTGCTATTCCAGGTTCTAAGGTTTTTCCCAACTTCGATATTCTCAGTTTTAAGAGCACTCTGCTATTCCAGGTTCTAAGGTTTTTCCCAACTTCGATATTCCCAGTTTTAAGAGCACTCTGATATTCTAGGTTCTAAGGGTTTTCCCCACTTTGACATTCCCTGTTCTTGGGCCCTTCCCAGCTCTTACACTCCTAGGATTCTCCTCATAGATCTAAGGCCAGAATGGCTCATATATGGCTCCTGATAGCCCAGACCAGAAGGAGTTTTGCACTCCCTGCCCTCTGGCCCAATCAAAAGAGAGCAGCTATGAGTCAGCCCTACCTGCCATTTTTCTCCAGTCCCCCACCCCTTCCCTTGGTGAGGCCCTGAGTTTTGAGTGAGATGGATGCATGTAATAGAAGGGTTGTTAATAGCATTTACTTAGTCTTAATCCCTTTTAATCCCACTCACATTTCAGTGTCTAGGACCTGGCGGGATGTCAGAAGCCACAAGTGAGACCAGAGTTATTTTATTCCCAGCAGCAGGGACCAAGTCTTTTTTCCCTGATATTTAATTTGTTAATGGTGGAAAATTCCCTCTTAGCCCTTAAATTAAGTGCCATTAGGATATCTTGCCAAAGAAACCTGTTTTTACGGTGATTGCTCGAGTGATCATAATCTTTGTCTCTGAAACGGAGCTGTGTAGGGCACTTACTGGGCTTGCGAAGCCCTGCAGCCAAACATTTATGGGTTATTATGTTTGTTCAGTCTGCTGGATGTGGAAATGACATGGAGGAGGCTGCTCTGTCCAGTGGGGGGACTTGCTGGGGCTCTGGGGCCTTATCTCCTCCCATATGGTCAGACTCTGTTTGGGGGCCTTTCTGTACCTCAGCCTGACCCATTTCAGTATGGATCCTAAGGGAGAATTTGGAGAGCTTTTATTTTATTTTATTTTATTTTATTTTATTTTATTTTATTTTAGTTTAGTTTATTTTAGTTTAGTTTAGTTTAGTTTACTTTTGCTTGGAGGCCTACCTTATCAACTTCAATCTTGGGAGTGGTGAAAACACTTAGCGTCCCTAAAGTCAGTGGACCTTAGGACCAGAGGACACTTGGAGATCAGCTCTGGGCCAACCCTCACATTTTTGAAAGGAGGAAGCTCACGGCTGCTCCTTCCCTATCCTAAGCCACAGGGCTTGTCTAGTTACAGATTTAGGGGATGGAGGAACCTTAAGGGTTCTCTGATTCAATGCCCTCATTTTAGAGATAAGGAAACTGAAACCTGACTGGAGTAAATAAGGTGGGGAAGATCAGAGCAAAGATTTGAACCTGGGGCCTCTGACTCCCAGTCCAGTAACATTACAGCTCTCCAATAAATGCTGACTTGGTTTGTGCTTGAATACTTCCGAGTGACCAGGGCTTCATTACCATAGCCCTGCCATTCAGTTTGGGGACAGTAATCATTTAGGGAACTTTTTCCTTATAATAAGCCATAATCTGTGCTAATTTTACCCAAGGAAAGCCTGTGTAATCTGTCTTCTATGTGATTATCATGTGTATCTTTGAAGGCAGTTCTCATTTCTCTCCTAAATCATCTTCTCTTGCTTGAATAGCCTTCAATTCTATGACTTGACTTCTGGCCCCCCTTCCTTCACTTTCCTTTTCACCCTTTTTAGGGTATTCTTGCTCGGGCAGTCTCTTTCATCAAGATGGCTTCCAGAACAGTAAACAGTGTGGCAGCTGTGGTCTGCCAGGGTGGAATACAGAGGCTTTATTCCTCCTCTCTCCCACAGTTCTCTACTTCTGTTAGGACAGTCTGAGGTCAATGTCTTCTTTCCTCTTTTGGCCTTCCCCCCTTTCCTCCTTTTGCTTCTTTTGACTGTTTCTTCACCCTGTTGCCTCATATTGAGGCAGTTATCCCTTAATTATCCCTAGGCTGGTTTTTTTTTCTTTTTTTTTCTTTTTCTTTCTTTCTTTCTTTCTTTCTTTCTTTCTTTCTTTCTTTCTTTCTTTCTTTCTTTCTTCCTTTCTTTCTTCCTTCCTTCCTTCCTTCCTTCCTTCCTTCCTTCCTTCCTTCCTT
>JAJPUD010003393.1:212956-250456 GCA_023553655.1 Myrmecobius fasciatus | reverse complement strand
TTCACATCTGTTGACCATTTATCAATCAAAGAATAACTCCTTATAGATTTGACTCAGTTGTGCATATTTTTGAAAAATGAATCCTTTATAAGAGAAACATAATGTAAATTTTCTCCCTACTTTTATTTTTTTTTCTTATTGTCTCTGAATGGCATCGATTTTGTTCATCAGAACCTTTCAAGTTTAATGTTATCAAAATTATACATTTTATCAATCATAATGCTCTCTATCTCTTGTTTCATCATAAATTCTGACCATATTCAAAGATGTAATAAGTAACATTTTCCATGCTCCCTTAATTTGCTTATATCATCCTTTATGTCTAAATTATACACCCATTTTGATCTTATCTTAGTATATGTTCTGTCCATTCCTACTGGTCTTGGAGAATCCAATGGCTTGGTTCCATATCCAATCCCATTGCTGCCACCAATCAATAATAAAATGGACCAGACTGGCCTCTAACCTGTGGGTGGCTGTAGTCAAACAGAGCAGCCTAGAGACTGGAGAGTCAGGAATCAAAAAGAAACTTAATTTCATTGCAGGAAATGGCCTGCAAGCAAGGAAGCAGATTAGATACATGTACCAAATTGGGAGATCTCTTTAGTGTGGCTGAACCTTGATTTATATACTTGTGGCTAGATCAAGAGTCAAAAAGACTACTGTAGCAACCTTAGTGAGATACAATAGCAACAGTGAGGCTTTTGAGTGCTTGCCTGAGCTCAAGGACCATCAATTCTAGAAGTTAATTGCAAAGGATTATTGTACACTAAGCTCAGGGCACTGCTTGCTTGCTGGGCCATAGTTCTGGAAAACAGGGTGTCTTCTAATATCTCACCTGCTAGAATTGATGGGCTATGGCAAAAGCTTGGATGGGGAGTGGTTTGGAAAAAAAGAATGAGCAATCCAGAATGCCTCCTAGATTGAGAATCTAAGGAACAGGGAGAGTGGTGTTGCCCTCCCCAATAATAAGGAAAATAAGAGGAAAAAGAGATCAAATTCCATGGGTCTAAATTAATGGACAATATTGATAGATGTGGTCACTTCTCCATCCCTATGAATAATTCAAGTTGTATCACAAATAGCCAAAAATGAGAAACGATCATTTAACTGGTGGCTGCTATGTGAATTGCAGGCATTATCTCAAAAGAAACAAGAATTTAACTTATAAATAAAACTTACAGGGACCCAGTGAGTCACACACCAAACATATTCATTATAAAAGCTGCTGAGATTCAATATTCCCTCTTTGCCTGCTCCCCACATCCTTCATTATTTGCTGTCCAGAAAAGTTGAAATCTCAGCTGTTCCACATACTTTGGAGCTCATTATTAATAATTACTGCACCTGATAATTGACAGCTGGGACAAGAGTTGATGGTTCTTTGGGAATAATGTTCAGCTCCCCCCACAGACAGTGCCATTTCTCTAGTAAGTGACATGTTGATGACAGCTGTGAGGGACCAGGAACTTAAGGAATTGTGCCCCTATAATTCTGGTCCCAGCTTTCTTGCTGCATACACAGATTGCTGCAACGTTGGAGTTCACACTGACAGAGAACAGACTGGTAAGAATAATCTATGTTGTAGCCTCAGATGTATGGCAGGGAGAAATAGAAGTAGAGGGTACCAGATCTTGGCCTGAGGGCTCTGATTTTGGAGATTAAAAAGAACCAGGAAGAAATAGATTAAAAAAACTGGGAATATTCTATCTCTTGGTTTTACTAGGAATGCACCTGGGGAGCACATTTGGGGGAGCTTTCTGGAGTAGGATATTAATGCTATGTCAATTACAAGAGGAACTCTATTAATGTTGTTTGCACTGTGCCTATCATTCAGTAATTATTTCTGATGGAGACATTCCTTCATGTGTAAGTTTTTCTTATCCTTCATCTCTCTTTTCTTCCCTCTTTTTTTTATTATATGTTCAATGCATTAAGTGATTTACAGTCATGTTGGAGAACATCTTTGGCCTTTCCATTTTTGCAGTTTTAAACTACCATTAGCAACACTAATTCATATGCAAAAAAACCTTCTGAAAGGTCACAGAAGATCCCATCACTTTGTAACTGGATATCTCCACATCTAACTTTCAGGATCTATAAAAAATACTAAAAATGAAAATTCTCTTAGTGAATATGCTAAAATGCTAAATATGATATTACGTAACATAATCCAGGAGTATTTTTTAAATTTTTATTTATTTTGTTTTATGTTTATGGCATAAAATAAGCATTTCCATAACAGAAAAATATGATTGCACATAAAACTACAAGTCTATTGTGTACAACTTGCTGTTCCTTTTAAACATATAATAAAGTCATGTTAATTTCTTTTTTCCTTTTTTTTTTAAATTCTTCCTCCTCTCCCACCTTTGAGATAGTTATTTTTAGACACAAATATGTATCTGTATGTAAAGTCATTCTATACATACTTTTATTTGTCAGTTCTTTCTCTGAATGCACATACTGTCTTTCTTCATTTTTTGTAGTTTATTTGGATATTTATATTAGTCAAAATTACTCACTCAAAGTACTTCTTTAGACAATATTGCTAGTACTATAAACAGCATTTTTATGGTTCGGCTCATTTCATTTCCTATTCTTTTGTGCAAGTCTATCTCTGCTTTTCTCAGATCATTGAACTCATTTCTTATAGCATTCCATCACAATTATATATGATAATTTGGTAAGCATTCCCTGGTTGTTGGGCATCCCTGAAATTTCCATTTCTTTGCCACCACAAAGAAAGCTACCATAAATGTTTTAGAACATATACATTCTTTCCTTTTTCCCTAATCACCTTTAGAAATAAGCCTAGTAGTCGTATTGCTGAATCAAAGAGTAAAGGCAGTTTAATAACTCTTCGGGCACAATTCCAGAATACTCTACAAAATAATTGAATCTATTCACAAATCCATTAATAATGAATTAATGTTCCAATTTTTCCACATTCCCTCCAACATTTGTTTCTTTTGCCTTCAATTATTTTGAACCTGATAGGTCTAAAACACTATCTCAAGGTCATTTTTATTTGCTAATCAACAATAGAGTATTTTTTCATGTGACTATAAATTATTTTTATTTCTTCTTTGGAAAATTGCTTATTCATCTCCTTTGATAAATTTAGCATATATAAATCACATATACAAATATATACACACACATATATAGATAGATATATCTTATAGATTTAATATTTTTTATATACTTGAGATAAGAAATCTTTGAGAAATTGTTATAAATTTTTCCCCTAGTTTTCTGCTTTCCTTCTGATCTTGACTACCTTTGTTCAATTTGTACAATAACTTTTTTAATTTGATGTAATCAAAACTATCCATTTTACAGACCACCCTGCTCTCTATCTCATTTACTCAAAAATTGTTCACTTTTCCATGTCTGATAAGTAATATGTTCAATATCCTTCAAATTTTCTTGTAATATCTTTTTATATCTACACCATGTATCCATTTTGACTTTATTTTGGTAAGGTCTATAAAATATTGGTCTATGCCTAATTTCTGCCATAATATTTTCCAGTTTATCCAACAATTTTTTACCAAATAATGAATTCTTTTCTCAAAATCTTGTCCCTACATTTGTCAAATACAAAGTTATTTTAATCATTTGTCATTGTGAATTATATATCTAGTCTGCTCTGTTGATCTACCTACTTTTTAGCCAGTACCAGATAGTCCTGACGATTATTTCCTAATTAATATTACTTTACTGTTCTACTCCACTGAAGCAACAAACAATAGGTCCTGAGGGAAGCAGACTAAGCCTCAAGAAATTTCACCTTAACTTTCACATCATTCATGGATGATGTGAAATTTTAACCCATAATCTTTCAGCTCATAGCCTTTCACTTTACAAATTTTCATCTAAAGAACAGCAGATGGCTAAGTGAGGGAGAAATGAAAGATCCCCTGCTGTTTCTGGAAATCAGATCTAGCAGTACTGACCAAAGATGATCCTCTGACTGTCTGTGTGCAAGGGGGAGAGAGCACAAACTTGGTGAGTACAATAACATAGAAAACAATAATATTTGTGGGAAATCATGGGGAGGGGGGAGCTTTAGAGGAAGGAAGAGAAGAGAACCTATGATACAAAGACCTAATAGGGCAACATTACCCACAACTCCAGATTAAAACTCTATAATAATAATATTAAGTTGCTAAAAAAATAAACTAAGACAAATTTAAAATAAAATGAATCAGCAAAGGAAAAAGAACCTGACCATTGATAGTTATTTTAGTGTAAAAGGAGATCTGGGTTCATATTCAGAGGAAGATGGTGAAAATTTTTTAATAGCCCCTCAACTTAAAGAGTGATGTCAAATAGCAACAAGCCCCCCCTAAAAAAAATCTTGGAAAAACTTTAAAAAGGTATTTAAAATTCAAATAGGAGAACATTAGTAAAAAATAGAAAATAACAAAAGCAATTCAAGAAAATTATGAAAAATAGTTAATCAATCAGAAAGAGATATAAAATCTTAAGGAAGACAATAACTCCTTGAAAACTAGAATTGGGCAAGTGGTATTGAATGGCATTACATGACACCAAACCTTAATTAAACTAGGAAAAAATAGAAGAGAATAAAATGCTAGATAAAGGAGTAAAAATAAATAAGATTTGGGGCAAAACAGTAGTTCTTTCAGGACAAAAAAAAGATCTAAAGGATGATACCAGGGCTGAGGTTTGGCTCATATGATGTATAAACATCTCCAAGCTAACTCCATTGAAATAACAAGCAATAAATCCTGGAGCTAGCTGAGTTGGGAGGTAGACATGCCCCCAACTAGAGGAATTTTTTTTCATCTCCTTGACAGTGTGGGAAACTAGATGTCTGAACAGGGGAAAATTGAAGGAACCTGTGCTGATAAGGGATGTCAGGTCTAGCAATGCTGCCAAGATTCAACCTTAGATGATAAGGAACCAGAACACACCTAGTGAATACAGAAACAGTGGGTCAAGGATGCTGCCTATTATGGACACTTATAGGAAGGTAGATTTCTTGGTTTCATTCTAGGTCAGAGAGAAGAACTGAAGAGAACCTATTAGGAAGATTCTGAAGATCATTTGCCAGGATAAGATTCCAAACACTGAGATCCTTGCTCGAACTAAACTGCCAAGCATTGCAACTCTCCTACAGAGAGAACAGTTGCATTGGGCTGACCATATTATTCAAACACCAAATGTACGCCTGCCAAAAAATTACTTTACAGAGAATTCATACAGGACAAATGCTCACAAGGTGGTCAAAAAAAGCAATACAAGCACACTCTCAAAGTATCTTTTAAGAACTTTAGAATCCATTGTATGTCATGAGAAATACTAGCACAGGACCACCCAGCATGGCATACCCTCATCTGAGAAAGTGATATGTTCTATGAGCAAGGCAAAATTCAAATAGCCCAAAGGAAATGGAAGATGAACAAAATTAAATAAGCTATCCCCAAATGTAAATATAAACTATTTGTGCCAACCTGTGGCAGAGCATTCCAAGCTTGTATTGCTCTGATCATCCACAGTCAGACACACTGTAACTTAGCTCTAACATAGTGATATCATTTTGCTCCTCTTTGATAAAAAAGGGCAACAACCAACCAGCCACAGATAGATGCAAATATAGATATAGATATATAAAGCCTCTATTACCCTAAAGAAGAGTATTGCATAATCATTTGACCAAACACAATTCATAGAACTAAAAAACAATTTTAAAATTAATTAAAAGGTATTAAAGAAAAAAATTAAAAATAAGAACAATCCAAGAGAAACAAGAAGGTTATGAAAAGAAAGTCAACCAACTGGAAAAGTAAACATAGAATCTTTTTTTCCTCAATAGTATTTTATTTTCTCAAATGCATGTAAAAATAGTTTTCAACATTCAATTTTGTAAAACTTTGTGGTCCAATTTTTTCTCCTTTCCTGGCCTCCCCCTTCCCCAAGAAAGCAAGCAATCTGATATTGATTAAACATGTGCAATTCTTATTTCTCGTGTTATATAAGAAATATCAGACCAAAAGGGAAAAAACCAATGAGAAAGAAAAAGAAAATAAACAAAAGGTGAAAATACTATGCTTTGATCCACATCCAGTCTCTATAATTCTCTCTCTGGATGAACATAGGATCTTCCACCCCAAATCTTTTGGAATTGTCTTGGGAGATCAAGAATCTTTTTTCCTTTCTTTTTTTAATAATAGCTTTCTATTTTCAAAATACATGCAAAGATAGTTTTCACCCTTGCAAAATCTTCTATTTCAAATTTTTCTTCCTCGCTCCCCCTCACCTCCTTCCCCAAAACAAGTAATCCAAAATATGTTAAACATGTGCAATTATTTTATACATATTTCCACATTCATCATTGTGCACAAGAAAAATCAGATCCAAAAGGGAGAAATGAGAAAGAAAACGAAAAGCAAGCATGCAAATGATAATAAAAAGGTGGAAATACTATGTTGTGATCCACATTCAGGCCTTATAATCTTCTTTCTGGATGCAGACGGCTCTCTCTATTACAAGTCGATTGGAATTGTCCTGAATCACTACATTGTTGAAAACAGCCATGTCTACCAGAATTGATCTTCACATAATTTTGTTGTTGCTGTGTACAATGATCTCCTGGTCCTACTCCTTTCACTTTCCATCAGTTCATGAAAGTCTCTCCAGGACTTTCTGAAATCATCCTGCTGATCATTTCTAATTGAACAAAAATATCCCATAACTTTCATATACCATAATTTATTCATCCATTTCCAATTGATGGGCATCCATTCAGTTTCCATATCCTTCCTTCTAAAAAAGGGCTGCTACAAATGTTTTTGCATGTGGGTCCTTTTCTTTTTGTTATAATCTCTTTGGAATACAGACCCAGTAGAGACACTTCTGGATCAAAAGGTATGCACATGTTGATAGCCCTTTGTGCATAGTTCCAAAATGCTCTCCACAATGGTTGAATCAGTTCACAAGTTCATCAACAATGTATTAATGTCCCAATTTCCCCAAATCCCCTCCAACATGCATTATTATCTTTTCCTACCATCTTAGACAATCTGAGAGGTGGGTAGTGGTGCCAAAGAGTTGTCTTAATTTGCACTTCTCTAATCAATAGCAACTCAAAGCATTTTTTTCCATATGACTAGAAATGGCTTTAATTTCCTCATCTAAAAATTGTCTATTCATACCCAGTGACCATTTATCAATTGGAAAATGGTTTGTATTCTTACAAATTTGAGTCAATTCTCTATATATTTTAAAAATAAAGCTCTTATAGTCCTTGGATGTAAAAAAAAATTTTTCCCAGTTTTCTGCTTCCCTTCTAGTCTTGTCTGCATGGGTTTTGTTTATATTAAAACTTTTTAATTTAATATAGTGAAAAATATCTATTTTGCATTTCATAATGTTCTTTAGTTCTTCTTTAGTCATAAATTCCTTCCTTCTCCACAGAGGAGACTCAGAATCTTAAGGAATAAAATGATTCCTTGAAAATCAGAATTGGGTAGATGTAAGAAAAATTGAATTATCTGAAAGCTACAATTTAAAAAAATTTTACATAATAATATAAGAAATATTTTTAATTGTCCTGAAGTGATAGAACAAGCCAGGGAAGTAGAAATAGGAAAAATCCACTGATCACCACTTGAAAGAGATCCTATGATCAAAACCTACAGGAATATCAGAGCCAAATTCCAAAACCTCCAGGTGAAGGAGAAAATATTATGAGCAACAAGAAAAAAAATCAAATATAGAGGAACCACACTTAGAATAACAGAAGTGTATGATATTTCTTACTATAAGATCCCTATATTATACGTTTTCTCTCACACACTTGCTTGGGTCAAGTGTGTCACTCACATATTTTCTCTCCCACCACTGTTATGGAAATATGTAAAAAGACTATAACTTCTTAGTTGGGAGAACTTTCTTCTACCTAATATTTTTATATATTTATGTCAGCATCCACTAAAAAACCCAATAATATATTAGTTCTATACACCCATGAAAAATTATTATTCCTCCAAATACTTAAATATATCTGTATTTGTATAAAAATATTTTATAATTACATTCATGTAATTTAATGCCTATTTCCTAAGAATTCATTTATCTATTCATTTATTTATCTATTTAGTCAGTTTTTATGATAAATGCAATGAACCATTGCATTGCTAGCCCATGTGTTTTAGTGGATAAATAAAGCAGAGAAAATTGCATAATGCCTGGGGGGAAATAAAATACATTTTTCTAATAGAGACAAATTTTAGTAGAGCAAGTAATCTTGTTGTAGTAAGAGAAAATTTTTTTTATACATGTAATGTAGCAGAAAGGGAAAAAAAGATTTTTCCTAAGATTTTAACTCTAGACAATGAGTCAAATGAGGTAGCACCTTGGCTAGGAGAAGCGCTGATTACCTGGCTGATGCTAGGATGCAAGGCTGTCACTAGTTTTCTTTAAAGCAGAAATGCAGCATTTGACACTTCATCTAACAATGGAATGGTGGTACATTGTACTGCTAGGCTGTGCTGGTAAATAAGAACATTAGGAATATTACTTCTCCCTACCCCTATTAAGGCTGAACTACTCTTCTCCTATCACTATTAATTTCTCCCCTCAGGAATGACTTTTTCTCCCATCACTCATTTGGCTTCTTCCCCATGCATAAGAGATTTTCCTTTCAAATAGGATGACAGTGAAGAAAGGAAAGAAAATTGGCCATAAAATTTCAGGAGTCTATGTTTATATATATAATTGAACTATATATAATATACATATTATTTTATACACATACATAAACATATGGACATGTATATCTGTGTGATTAGGTAAACCCCTACACCCAAAACTTAGAAATTGATTTGCAACTCTTTCCCCTAGTTTTCCCTTATTTCTTATTAGAGCAGTTCTGTTCCACAGTTTGTTTCAGCTCTTCAGATTGGTGTGAGATGGTCCCTAGATACAAGGCAAATGGCAGTTGCCCTTTAAGCTGACTGTGGTATGTGGTTGAGCAGTAGAGGATATAAAAACTAATTTGCTACTAGATCAATAAGAATAACAGAATTCTAAGAAAGGTATATCTGTTTTTATATCAGGGAGCAGGGAAAGAGATTACATTTTGACTGGCTTCATGCCTAAAGCCCTGAGCACAAATACATATAGTAACTGGAGTACTGCAGGAATCACTTTTCTTCTTTAATCAACTAAGTTAGCTCTGAGTTTAGTCTTTTGCTCCTTAAAATGGACAGCGTTTCCAGGAAATATAAATAAGTTTTGGGTCCAGTAATTTGGGTCAATAGTAATTTCAAATGGGATGTACATAGGAAGGAGAAAGTAGTCATGGTGAATTTTGCCAATGTGCTATAATCTCATAATGTGTTAGTCACATAGGTGTTGTTTTCTCTAGGTCAATGTGACTATATTTTCTTCAAGACATTCCGAGAATGCTTATTATTGATGTCTGCATTGGGATCTTTTTGCTCTTCCAGACCACAATTGGGATCCTGGCAAATTCCTTCCTTCTTTCTCTTTACTTTGTGAATTTTCTACCTGGACATAAATTAAGGCCATTGAACTTGATTCTGGCCCAGCTCATTGTGGCCAATATCACTATTCTGATTAGTGAAGGAAGTCCAGAAGTACTACAAGCTTTTCAAATAAGCAAGTTCCTGGATCATATTGGATGCAAAATTCTATTTTTCCTTTACAGAATTGCCCAGGGGCTTTCAATTTGCTTCACCTGCCTTCTATGTAGCTTTCAGGCTATTACCATCAGTCCCAGTGACTCCACACTTTCAGAATTCAAAGCCAAAATTAAAGAACAACTTTCTATTTTTTGTGTCTTCTGCTGGGTCTTTAATATCTTGATAGAAAGTCCTGTGCCAATATTTGTGAGAGGACCAAAGAGCATCACCAACAAAACATTGGAATCTCATATTATCTATTGCTCAATGGGAATGTTTATAGAAATTTACTTTATCATGACTACTGTGAGAAATGTGCTCTGTGTGGGAATCATGTTTTGGACCAGTGGCTATATGGTGCTTCTCCTGCACAGACACCACCGACAAGTCCAGAATATACATAGTACAAGCTTCTCACTCAGAGGTTATCCTGAGGTCAGAGCTACCCAAACTATTCTACTACTGATGGGAATTTTTGTCTGCTTTTATTTACTTCACTCCATCACTTTGATTTCTCTCACTTATTTAGATAGAAACCGATACTGGTTGACTATCTCTGCCATTCTGTCTCTTTGCTTCCCAACTCTTAGCCCTTTTGTGTTGCTCCCCAGAGCTCCCAAGTACAACTGCATTCTCTGAACAAGAAAAGACACTGATTTTTAAATTGTCCTAAAATTTGAATATAAGATTGCTAGAGTGATTATTCCTGCCTACAATAATGCTTCCTATTCCATTAAGGCCCTTATCACAAGGAAAGAGCATTTGAATAGTTCCTTCTTTGAAAACATGAGCTAGACATGGAACCCTTCTGTAGTGACATCAGCAGTATAGTGTCCTCTCAAAAGTAGAATATTTCACTCTTACATTCCTCTGAAGTTCACTTATAGAAATGTCAAGTTCCTAAGGGTTAAAGAGAAAGTCACAAGAGAATCCCTGCTTTTCAGGCACTCATAGTCTAAAAGGGGAAATAAAATGAAGATATATACAAACAAGATGTACACAGTAGAAATTCAAAATAATCAAGAACGGGAAGAGTCTAGTATTAAGGTGGGGAGGGAAGTCAAGAAAAGATTTCTTGCAGAAGATGGTATTCTTCTGTGACTTGAAGGAATCCATTAGTCATAGGAAAGCAAGATTTTCAGATATAGGCATGTAGGACAGATGGTAATAATGCAGAACCAGGAAATAGAGCATGGTGTGCAAAAATCAATAAGGAAGTCAATTGTCACTGAGACTAAAAGTATCGAGGGGTGCAGTAAATTATAAGACTGAAAAGTTAGCAAGTACCATATAAAGTGTTTTCAATGCCAAACACAAGATTTTATATTTGATCTTGAAGGTCATAGGAAACAACTGAACCCTATTAAATAAGAAGGTGATATGGCCAGACTTCCATTTAGGAAGATCAACTTAACAGCTGAGTGAAAGATGGTCTGGAGTGGGGAGATAGAGATAAGATGAAAAGACTAACCAGCAAGATATTGTAATAGTTCAGCCATGAGATGAAGTAGTCCTGCCTGAAAACAGTGGCAGAGTCAATAAAGAGAATGAGATGTGTATGGTCAGAATTAGAAATGTAAAGCCAGCATCACTTGGCCAATTGGATAGTGGAGTGTAAGAGAGAGGGGGAATTGAGGAGGATGTCTAAACTGTGAGCCTATAAATCTGAGAAGATAGTGGGTACTCATCAATTGGGAAATGGCTGAACAAATTGTGGTTATCTCCTCAGTTTCATAGATTTAGAGCTGGAAAAGGCTTTAGATGCCATTGAATACAACTTTTTTATTTTTGCAGGAGAGGAAATTGATCACATAGCTGAAAGAGCTAGTAAGGAAGTCACACAGCTAGTACATGTCTTAAGAATTCAAGCCCAACTGTTTCTGATTCTAAGTACAGTGTCTTATCCCCTTCTTCACACTACCTTTCATAAATGAATTTAATGAACTATTACTGTGCAATAGGAAATTACAAATATGAAGAAATTCAGAGCAATATAAAATAAACAGAAGCAAGGGATCAATTACACAATGACTGCAATAGTTCAAAGAGAAATACAACTGAAAATAAAATCAGAATTCTGATCAATGTGATAGCTATTCCTGACTTCAAAAGACCTGTGGTGAAATGTACCTCTTTTCTCTTTGTTAAAGACATGGGGGGGGGGTAAGAGAGGTGGCAGCTAGGTGGCACCAGCCCTGAAGTCAGGAAGACCTGAGTTCAAATGTGGTCTCAGACACTTAACATTCCCTAGCTGTGTGACCCTAAGCAAGTCACTTAACTTCAATTGCCTCAGGGGAAAAAAAAGACATGGGGCACTAAGTGGTATAAATAATTCATTATTAGATATGGTGTATGTTTTGCTTTGTTTTGTTAACCATTCTCTGTTGCAAGGGGAAATTCTATTATGATAGAGGATTAATAATGTGAAGTGATATCAATATAAATTTTTTTTTGTTTTTTAAAGTATTTTCCATCTCACACCTGTGTGTTTCCTGTTGGATCTCTTTTTGATGTGCGTTCAAAAGGATGAGGAAAATAAAAAGAGAAAACTTTTCCATCTCTCAACTTTACATGCAATCGAAAAATATTTAACTCTTAGAAATTTAATGAATAATAAATTTGCCTGAAGATTTTTCCATTATTATATCATGAGTGTATTATTAACAAGTCTATGACTCTATTTGTGATTGAAATACATTAGAAAGTCTTTTCAAATTCATTATATTTGTAGGTTTTTTTAGCTATGACCAAAAACATTTAGTAACACTACCCCACTTCCTGAAAGTTTGCTTCCATTAAATATAGTTTTATAGTTTTATAGAACCACAATATTTAGAACTAGAAAGATCTTTAAAGTTTATCTAATCAAAGTCACTCATTTTTATAGATAAGTGATCTGAGACTCAAGAAGATGAAATTAATTACCCAAGATCATAGAGATACAGTTAATTACAAAGCTGGAATTTATCTCCAAATGCAGCTTATCTGACTCCAGATCCATTGCCTTAAATTATACCATGATATTTCTCATGATGGTGTTAAAAAAAATTAAAAGTTTCCATATGCATCACAGATATAATATGAATGCATTCTAGTATGAATTCTGTGGTGTTGTGGCAGGCATTTGAATTGACCAAAGCCATCTTCAGGAAAATTATATTTCTAAGGTTTCTCTCCAGAATCTATTTTCTGATGCAGATTAAAGGGTATGTTCTTAAAAACTTTTCCATATTCAATACATTTAAAGAACTCGCTTCTAGTATGAATTATCTGGTACTGAATAAGGTGTATACTTTGACTAAAAGCTTTTCCACATTCATTACATTTATATGGTTTTTCTCTAGTATGAATTCTCTGGTGTTGAGTAAGGCTTCCACTCTGTCTGCAGGGTTTCTCACCAGTATGGTTTCTCTGATATTGACTGAAGGCCTTAACACATGCTTATAGGATTTTTCTTCTTTATGAATTATCTGGAGTTGAATAAGGTATCTATTCTGGCTAAAGACTTTCCCACATTCACATTTATAGGATTTCTCAGTATGAATTTGCTAACATTGAATAAGTTATTATTTCTGACTGAAGGCTTTTACACATTCACTGTACTTATAGGGCTTCTCTCTAGTATAAACTCTGGTGTAAGAGATGAACTATCACTAAAGGCTTTATTACACACATCACATTTTAAATGCTTCTTCCCAGTATGAATTCTCTGATGACAAGAAAGGTGCATGCTTCTGCTGAATGCTTTTCCACATTCACTATACTTCTATGGTTTTTCTCCAATGTGAATTCTCTGATGTTAAATAAGACTACTCTGATGACTGGAGGCTTGTCCATATTCATTGCAATCATAAAAGTTCTCTCCTGTATGAATTTTTTGATGTTGAATAAAGCTTTTACACTGCCTAAAGACTTTCCTGCCTGCTTTACATTTATAAGGTTTCTCTCCAGTATGAATTCTCTAATGTTCAGTAAGTTGTATACTCTGGTCAAATGCTTTCCCACATTTATTACACTTATAGGGTTCTTCACCAGTATGAATTCTCTGATGTTGAATAAAGTGCATATTATGGTTGAATGCTTTCTCACATTGAATTCTCTACAAGCTTTACCACATTCCTTACATTTATAAAACTTCTCTCCAGTATGAATTCTCTGGTGTTGAGTAAGATGTGTACTCTGGACAAAGGCTTTTTCACATTCACTACATTGATATGCTTTTCCCCCAGAAAGAATTTTTTTTTATATCTAATGAGATCTGAGTGGTAATTAAATGGTTTACTGTGTCCATTATGCTTATGGATTTTTATCCCTATAGGAATTTTAATACATTTATTTATGTCTGAATACTGTTGAAAGATGTTTTCATTTGTATTATATTAATGGGCATTTTTTCCTCTACAATGTCCATAAACATACTTTGAGTTAACAAATTTTGATTTATGCAATGTATTGTATTCATGGTATCTCATCTTTTTAAGAATTTTCTTCTGTAAGACTGTCAAATCTTGTTTCAAATCTGCCTTCTTATTTCTCTGCAACATTTCAAATCTATGACACATTGATGAGGTTCTCCCAATTCAAAGCCATGTGCATCCTTTGTGCTTCTTTGCTGGGCTGCTTCTTCAAAAGAAATATTCTCCTTTGGAATTGTTTCATTGGTTTCAGACTTAGACCCAGAACCTGGAAAAAATACAAATATATAAATGAATCTTTTCCCTTGTGCTAACAGAAAATTGCTTGCTCTGTAGTAAATTCTTATTGTTCATCAAGTTTACATTTCCAAAAACCTTAAGAATTAGAGATGCTAAGCAACAAAGCATTGTTAAGCTTATGTTGTTACTTCCCAAACTTGTGCTCCTTGTACTCCCACTGCCTTTCAATTGGACCCTTTATTAAAGATCTTTTTGGAACAGTTTGTCCTTGTTTTCTCCAGTATAGATATGTGTGTTTAATGGGAGGGAAGAAAGAAAAGTGTATATTATAGTCATCTATCTTTAATTAAATGATGCAAATGTGATTCCTTCTCCCTAGTTCATTAGAGAATTCCTTTTCTTTTGTAAGAACTAGCTATATATTAACAAATAATGTAAAAGCAATTATATCCCTAACATCCTGATCTGCATTTTCTATTGAGTAGAAAATACATATACATATAGTAATGTACACACAGTAAAAAATTCCTATTGGAGTTAATGGCACTCTTTCTTCCATCCTTGTCAGAAGTGGAGCCCTATGGGTGTGAAATATTGCGTCGTATTCTCAGCTGTGGTTAATGTATTGGGTTGGGCTAAACTATTTTTTTTCTTTTTTTAATCTTTTTTTTTTTTTTACAAGGGATGAGTTATTGGAGAGGGAAGGTTGAAGAGAAGAGTATATATTCCAAAATGGAAAAAAAAGATTTTTAAGTCATCAATACTTTGTTTAATTTAGTGTCTTTATTCACTCCTCCTGAAATAACTAATATCTTACTTAATGTAGAATATTTCTTTCTCTCCATTGTTCTTTCTGTCTTACGGGAGCAGTGATACAGTTCTTTTTCTATGTAAGGAACAAACAAAGTGCCTGATTTCTGACTAAAATCTGATCAGTTTAGAACTCTTGAAATTCTACAAAAATGTTATATGAACAGACTTCCACATTCCTTTAACATGAAATTGTTTTAAATAGAACTAGAAACTATTTGCTGAAAATTTATCTCTATTCAATATTTCAATAATCCCTTAGTTTTCACTAGAAAGTATTTGCTGTTCAGTAGATAGTAAAGTAGAAAGGAAATATTACCTCTCCTAAGCCCAAAACATTAAGTTAGAACCCACTGTGTGCCAGGCACACAGCAATAAATATATGTACAAAAATAAGTGATATAGGTTATAAATAATGTTGGGGTTCAGGGAAGGGAAAGGTCAAAAGCAACTGAAGTATCATCAGAGATGGTCATGGCAAGGTAGAGTTCCTGAAGAGATGTGTGGAAAATGGACAGGACATTCTAATAAAGGAGTATGCATGATGAAAGACACAGATAAAGAAAAATTTATAAGAGCTATAACAATTGTTTGACCATTACCCCCAAAAAATATGCAGTTTGGGGAATAAGATGATAAAAATTAGGAAACAGTTTGGGGAGAGGAGAGAGTTTGAAGGACCCTGAAAGCCAGACAGCTATAGACTTCATGAAGTAATCAGTGAGGAGCCATTTAAAACCCTTGAGCACAACTCAAGCAGATTAGATGAGAAATGAGAAATTAGACATAGGAGACTGTCAACACAATAGGCATATAAAAGCATTTATCATGGAAAAAGCACTGTAATTATAATCAAAGGACCTGATTTTGAATATTAACTTAGTAACTTACTATCTATATTATAATTATGGTAGTCATATGACTATTTGGAACTATATTTCAATTGTAAAGTCATCTGTTTATATATAATAGTTACTGAAATCCATTTCACTATTAAATCCTAAAATTCTAGTCTGGAATGGATGATTATAGTGGGAAATTTTAAGAAGGAACAATCACCAGCAGTTGTCAGCTATTCTTTAGAGGGGATATAGTGTGGTGGGAAACCCATACTTGATCTAAGACTTCATTTTTCATAAAGTAAGAATTCTTCATTTATTTTGGGTCCTGAACCCCTCTGGTCATTAGTGTAGTAAAGCATGTGGACCCCTTCTCAGACATAGGATTACAAAGAAAACCACTTGTATTGAAGTAATTATAATATTTAAAAAGACAAGTTCACAGACCTTAGGTCAAGGATACCAAAATAAGGTAATAAACTGTGATAAGAAACAATGAAGCCCCCATTGAAAAGGATGATTTCTAAATCAGTGCTGATAAAATAATAGATAGATAAAGAGATAAATGGACAAAGTCTACCAGAGCTGTAATACATGGAGAGGAACCATAATGCAGAACAGCACTGGACTTGAAATCAAGTGAGATCATATTTGAGTCATGGTTCTGCCATTTTACACTCATCTTACTAAGATTTTAATTTATCAGATTTATTTGTTAGTGCAACATTTGAAAAATGAAATTAACAAATTGGAATACATCTAGAGATGGTCCTGAAGAAAAGTGAGAAGCCTTGAATCCATGAGATCAAGTGAAGGAAGGAATTTAGCTAAGGGAAGGAAATAACTGAAGAGAGAGTCTTGCTTGCTAGTTGTCTTCAATTATCAGAAAGACTTTTGTGTGAAAGAGGGGCTAGACTTTTCTGCTTGGAATCAAAGGTAAGAATTGGGGGGGCAGGGGGGAATGCACAGAAATTATAGGAAAGTAGTTTCAAACTCAATGTAAGGATTAGACATATCCAAAAGTGAAAGGGTGCAATCTGGGGGTGGGGTCAGAGTAGCTAGATGACTCAGTCATTGCTGTGCTGGGCCTGCAGTCAGAAATACCTAAATTCAAATCTGGCCTCAGATGCTTACTACCTGTGAATCTTTGGACAAGTCACCCTCCATTTGCATCAATTTTTTCAATTGAAAAATGTGAACAATAATAGTTTCTACATCACCCAACCACTGAATGAAGACCTCTAGCAATGGGGAACACACTAATGTTAATAAATAGCACTTATAAGAGCTTACTATGTGCCAACTATTATGCTAAGCATTTTACAAATATTGCCTCATTTTCTCCCATTGCCTAGCACAATACCTTGCATATACTACAAACACAATAAATGAGTACTATAGATCAGTATTGCTTCCCAGACATGAAATATTTGAGAAGGAACTCATTCTAACAGTCTATTACACATGCATTATTTTGTTATCTGTCTGTCTCCATCTCTCTCAGAGTGTTTCTCTCTGTATGTCTCTGTCTTTTTGTTTCTCAGTCTCTGGGTGTGTCTGTCTGCCTTCTAGCAACATCATTCATTTCCAGTGTTTCAATGATCATCTTTGTATATATGACTCACAAATCGTATCTACATTTTTGATCTCGATGTCAAAGCCAAACCCACATCTCCCATTGCCTAGAAGGCCAAAATGGAATCCCCATCCCCAGGAAAAAAACCCAAGGGATACAAGACCAAAAAACCAGAGGGTGACAAAATAAGGAGCATCCCATCTTCCCCCTCAATAGCCAGTTCTCTACATCACTTGGCAATCATTTCCAAACTACATTGTCAAGCACATACTTTGCTCCCTCTTCCAATTCCCCTTTAAGTAATTTCTGTCCCCCTCCACCCACGTTTGAGTACAGGAATTGTTTTGCCAGCTTATATTATATTCCTACTATTTAATACAATGCTTGACATATACTAAATGTTTAATAAATATTTTTCACCTGAGTCCAGTTGCTCTGGGACTGAATCCTCCCAAGCAGAATAACCTGAAGAACAAAGGGGAAGACTTGACCTAGGTTGGATTGCACATGTGCCATGAGAACAGGTGAACTAAGATTCCCAGAATTCAATGAGCTCCAGGGAAGATTGATGCAAGATTGATTCAAACACTGAAAGCCATGTTGAAAAAAAGAACCTAGACATTATCTTACAGGAAATCATAAAAAGAAAACTGCCCTGATATCTTAGAATCCAAAGATAAAATATCCATTGAAAGAATCCACCAATCACTTCCTGAAAGAGACTCCAAAATTAAATCCTCGAGGAATATTGTGGCTAAATTTCAGAACTATTATACCAAGGAAAAGATATTGCAAGCAGCCAGAAAAAAACAATTTAAATACCAAGGAACCACTTATGATTACCCAGGACCTAATAGCTTCCACCTTAGAAGATTGAAGGGCCTGGAATCTGATATTCTGAAAAGCAAAGGAACTGGGAATAAGCTATCCAGCTAAAATGAGCATTATCTTTCAGGGAAGAAGATGGACATTCAGCAATATAGGTGAATTTCACCTATTTCTAATGGAAAGACCAAAACTGAAAAAAAAAATTAATCTCCAAACACAGAACTCAAGAGAAGCATAAAAAGGCCTTTTTAGGAAAGAACTCTTGAGAACTATATTTCTGTTATGGGTATATTTAGAGAATGCAGGTATAATTTAATTTTATTATGATTATATGAAAAGAAACTAGAGGTAGAAAGGGGATCATACTGGAAGAAGAGGAAAAAAGGAAGTAAAATGAAAGACATTACATCTCACAAAGAGGCAAAGAAAACCTATTATAATTGAGGGAAAGAAGGGAGGAGGATGAGCATTGTATGAATCTCACTCTCATCAGATTTGGCTCTAAGAGAGAATACCAGATATATTTGATATAACAAAGAAATTTGTCTCATCTTATAAGGAAGTAGGAAGGAAAAGAGGAAAAGAAAGGGAAAGACTAATAGAAGGGAAAACAGAAAAAATAGGTATAAAGGTATAAAAGAGGGGAGGGACTTTAAAGGGGGAGGACTGTTTGAGGGAGGTAGTCATCAAAAGCAAAATACTGGGGAGGAGGGAAAGGGATAGGAAAGAGAAAAGTATAACCTAGGGTAAATACAGAATTAGTAATTAGGCAGGAAATACAGAATTAGTAATTTTAACTGTGAATGTGAATAGGATAAATTCCCCCATAAAACAGAAGCAGATTAATAATACTTTTAATTAATTAAAAGCCAGAATCCTACAATATGTTGTTTACAAGAAACACATTTAAAGCACAGTAATACATACGGAGTGAAGGTAAAGTGCTGAAGCAAAATATATTATGCTTCAAGTGAAGAAAAAAAAGCAGGGGTAGCAATCCTGATCTCAGATCAAGTAAAAGCAAAGACATATCTAATTAAAAGAGATAAGGAAGAAAACTATGTCTTACTAAAGGGTACCATAGATAATGAAGCAATATCAATACTAAACATATATACAGCAAGTGGAATAGCATGGAAATTCCTAGAGGAGAAGTTAAGAAAGATGCAAGAAGAAATAGACAGCAAAACTATACTAGTGGGGGACCTCAACCTTGCTCTCTCAGAATTAAATTGAACAACAAAATAAATAAGAAAGAAACGAAGGAGGTAAACAAAATATTAGAAAAGTTAGGTATGATAGATCTTTGGAGAAAATTAAATGGAGACAGGAAGGAGTTTACTTTTTCTCAGTGGTTCATGGAACTTATTCAAAAATTGACCATATGTTAGGGCATAAAGACCTCAAAATCAAATGCAGAAAGGCAGAAATAGTAAATGCATTTTTTTCAGATCAAGATTGTTTTAAACACTACCCAGCACACTGAGACCAGTGGTGATCTGAGGCAGGACTTTGGGGAATCCTATCGACTTGCTAATAACTACTAAACTATAAAAACTCAGGGATATAGTCTTCTCCCTAAAAGCTTAAGAAAGTCTGCAGAGGTGATCACCATGAAAGAGAAGCAGTGAGAGAACAGGGAGAAAGGAGGGGAGGATGTTGGTTGTCCACTGGGCTCTTAGAGTGAGGAGAGGGTGGAATGCTATCCCAGACACTTAATGTTCTGGTAATCCTCTAGACATCTTATCACACCTCAAAACTTAAGTTTTCTCCTCTGTAAAATTGGAATAACAACACAATACTTGCTATATAGCAGGATTGTAAGGAGGTAAGTACTTTGCAAACCCTAAAATGCTATTTAAATGGGAGTTGTTCCATTTCCTTTTTTCTCCAGGAACTCAGGACTTGGTTTATAGTCTTCCTTTCCAATTAAACCCTGCCTTCATATTTAGAGACATCATTGTTCATGGTAATGTCCCCTTTGATGTCCCTGGACAACCAATTCATCAACCTCAGTAATTCCTATGACCTTCATCCCTATTCTATTTCAATTACTAACAGGAGTTATTTGTTGTTGTTGTTTGTTTGTTTTGGAAGAGGACCATGACATCATGGAGGTGATGCCATGACTTGGAAGTGAATTGGATTTAAGTGAGGGAGATCTACACAAGGTCACCATCCACAGCCATGTGGGTCCAGCAATCAAGTCTTATATCTCATAGTTACCCACAAACTTACAAAAATCCTTCATGATTTTAAATTCTGAAATTCTCTTCTCTAATGATGGCTCTTTATCTTTCCTTCATTCTGTAAGCCTTACTTCTAAATTTGTTCTTTTATGGTTATTAAGCCTTCCATCTCCACTCATTCAGCCAAAATTATGGTGACAGTGATGATGGAGATGGCATTAAATGGTATCTAAAATTACAAAATACTTTATATACACTATCTCATTTAATATTATAGCAGCCTTTTGAAATGAGTTTTATAGGTATTATCTCTATTTTACAGAGTAAGAAAACTGAGCCTCACAGAAGTTAAAGAACTTTCCCATAGTTTCACAAATACTTAAGACTACAAGCAGAATATGAATATAACTTTCTGTGACTCCAAGTCCCCAAAGTCTCTAGGATCTCCAAGTCTGGTCTCACATCCTCCCTGACCAGTATAGACTCTATTTGGCCAGTAATGTACTACCCCCAACTTTGAACCTTTCATATTTATTCTTTTGCCAGTGAGAATCTGCCTTCAACCTTCTGTCACTCCCTACCATCTGCTTTCACCAACCCAATTCAAAAGTTGCTAATAGAAGTGATACAACTGTGCTGAATCCACTGAAAATTCATGTTATCTTATGCCAAATGGACCCTTCATTGACTCACTGTCACTAACTCAAGAAACTATGCCAAATCTTTTCCTCATTCCTCACTCTCTCTCTCAAATAATTTTACTAAGCCCATCTATTCCGTTTCCTTCAGTGTATAGCCCAGAATAGTTAAATAACTTGCCCAAGTTATGCAGATGGTATAAGAGGTAGAATTTGAAACCTCTGACTGCACACATGGTATAGTGGAGAAAATACTAAACTTGGCATCCTGGGATCCTCTCCTTTCTTACTTGTATCTACTGAATTCCTGATTTTCTTCAATACTCAGTTCCATTTTCAACCTGGTCCCATAGCTGCCATAATCTTCCATCTACTCTTGAAGTACCCATATGTGCCTATGTATTTACAAGTTGTCTTCCTCATTAGAATTTGAGTTTCTTGAGGACAGGAAATATTTTCTTTTACATACCCAGAGTTCAGCATAGTTTCTATCCCATACTAAGTGCCTAACAAAAGCTTTGTTGACTGATTGACTTGATGACCTGAGTTCAAGTGCCAACACTCTCATACTAATTGTGTGACTTTGGGCAAGTCAGTTGACTTCTCTAACCATTATCACTTCAAATCTGAGCTCCTGTAATAGCCTTTCTGTTGATCTCATTTCCCACTCCAAGCCATCAGCCATTCAAACATCAAAATGAGCTTCCTTAAGCTCAGGTTTGAGTATATTACCCTAAAACACACACACACACACACACACACACACACACACACACACACCCCACCACCACCACCACCACCACCACTACCAGCAGCACTACCAGCTCTCTATTATCTCCATGGTCAAGTATAAAATCGTATTTTTAAAGTCCTTCATAGCATGGCCTTTTCTTATGTTTAGTCTTATACTTTATTGTTTTGTTATTCAGTCACATTTGAGTTTTCATGACCCTTTTGGGATTTTCTTGGCAAAGATTCTGGAGTGGTTTGCCACTTTCTTTTTCAGCTCATTATACAGATAGAGAAATTGAAATAAACAGGATTAAGTGACTTGCCTAGGATAATGTATCTTCTAAGTGTCTGAGGCCAGATTTTAATTAGGG
Organism: Myrmecobius fasciatus; assembly: GCA_023553655.1. NCBI lineage: Eukaryota > Metazoa > Chordata > Mammalia > Dasyuromorphia > Myrmecobiidae > Myrmecobius > Myrmecobius fasciatus. The sequence goes on along the minus strand of JAJPUD010003393.1, from coordinate 228,138 downwards.
AAATGAATCTTTCAGATTCCTGACCTGACTTTAGCACACTCTATGCATTGTACCACCTAGCTGCCCCTCTTATTCTCCTGCATAAACTTTGTAATTCAATAACACTAACCTCCTTGTTGTTCCTAGCACAAAAATTTCAATTTCAATACCCAGACTTCAACACTTTCAATGGAAGCCTCTCATCCCTAGAACTCTCTCCCTCTTTACATCTGCCTCCTGGCTTCTCTGATTTCTTTAAAGTCTCAGCTAAAGTCCTACTTTCTGCAAGAAGCCTTTCCCAGCCCTCTTTAACCTTTGTGCCTTCTTTCTGATACTATCTCCAGTTATCCTGTATTATCTTGTTTGAACATAGTTATTTCCTTCATTAGAGTGTTAGCTCCTTGAAAGCAAGGGATATATATATATAGATAGATAGATATACATATATATCTATCTATCTATCTATATATATATTTGTCTTTCTTTATATTGCCAGTATGTAGCACAGTATCTGATACATAGTAAGTGTTTAATAACTGCCAATTAACTGAATGACTGAAATGATTCCTGAGAAACTGTCAAAGATAATTAACAAATCATAAAAAATATGAATCCTATAAGACTAGATTGAAAGATTGTTCCCAAAAAGGAAGACAACAGAACCTGAAAAGTATAGTGACATTGGTTTTGATTTCTGGGGAATTTCTAGAATGGATTAAAGAGGTTGTTGGCAAAATCTAGAAAGGGAAGCAGTGATTACAAAGAACCAAGATGGCTTCATCAAGAACAGATTATACTAAACTAAATGTGGGGAATGCTGTGTTTATAAATAACTTAGATTTTGGCATGGTTCTTTTTTTTATTAAAGCTTTTTATTTGTATAACATATGTATGGGTAGTTCCCCAGCACTGATCTTTACAAAGCTTTCCATTACAAATTTTACCCCCAGTCCCCTCCCCTCCCCTAGATGGCAGGAAGTCTACTACATGTTAATAATGTTGAAATGCTTGACAAGTTGTGCAAGAAAAATCCTATCTACAAGAAAAAAAAAAAGAAAATCAGAGAAAGGAAACACAATGCAAGCAAACATCAATAGGGAGCATGAAAATGTTATGTTGTAGTCCACATTTCATATCCCTCTCTCTGGGTGTATATGGTTTTCTTCAGTGAACAATTGGAACTGGTTTGAGACAATTCTTTGTTGCAGAGAGCCATGTCCATCAGAATTGATCATCATGTAATATTGTTGTTGCTGTGTATAATGATCTCCTGGTTCTGCTCGTTTCACTTAGCATCAGTTCATGCAAGTCTCTCCAGGCCTCTCTGAAATCATCCTGCTGGTCGTTTCTTACAGAGCAATAATATTCCATAACATTCATATACCATAATTTATTCAGCCACTCTCCAATTGATGGGCATCCCTTCAGTTTCCAATTTCTAGCCATTACAAAAAGGGCTGCCACAAACATTCTTGCACATGTGGGTCCCTTTCCCTCCTCTAAGATCTCTTTGGGATATAGGCCCAGTAGAAACACTGCTGGGTCAAAGGGTATGCACAGATTGATAACTTTTTGAGCATAGCTCCAAATTGCTCTCCAGAATGGTTGGATCCATTCACAGTTCTACCAACAATGTATTAGTGTCCCAGTTTTCCCACATCCCCTTCGACATTCATCGTTATCTTTTCCTGTCATTTTAGCCAATCTGACAGATGTGTAGTGGTACCTCAGAGTTGTCTTAATTTGCATTTCTCTGATCAATAGTAATTTGGAGCAACTTTTCATATGACTAGAGATGGTTTTGGCATGGTTCTTGATTTTAAAAAAATCTATACTATTCTGGAGATGATAGAGAGATATGAATTAAATTAATTAGATGGGATCGTGACCAGTTGGTTGGATGAATTCAAGAAGTGTTGTGAATGGTTTGCTGTCAACAGGCATCATTGGTCTAAATCTAATAAAATGAAATTTAGTAGAGATATGGGTAAAGTTCCTCTTTGATAGAAAAAAAAATCACCTTAATAACTACAAGCTGAAAGAGGCATGGCTAGACAGAAAATTATCTGCCAAAGGCCTCAGAGTTTTAGGAGAGTATATCCTTTGTATAAATTATGTGTGACATGGCAATCAAAAAAAAAAAACCCAAAAAACTAATGTAATCAAACTAATGAAATTATCTCATTAAACTCTGTCCTCCTCAGACCTCATTTGCAATATTGTGTTGAAGAATAACACCACAACTTAACAAGAACATTGATGACTCTGAGAATGGCCTTGAGTCTTTCATAGGAAGATTTATTGAAGGAATTGGACATGTTTATCCTGGAAAAGAAAAGATAATGTTAAGAGTAAAAGGATGCAGAGAAAAGATAATAACTGACTTTAAATGTTTGAAGGGCCATCATGTAGAATTAATCATGTAGATTATAGATTATACTTGTTCTGTTTTACCTTAGAAAATAGAGTCAATAGCAACAAGTAAATGTTGTAGAATAGTCATTTCAGTCTTAATATAAAAAAATTCCAAACAATGGGAATACTTCAGAAATGGAATGGATTTTCTCAAGGGGTTAATTGTTCTCCCTCTTTAGTGATCTTCAAACAGGCTGAATGACCATTTGTCCAGTAACTCCTAGGTCCATACCTCAATAATATACTTTTAATCAAAGTATATTATTCTCTGACTAGAAGTATGAGATCTTTTTTATCTTTAAATATGTGATCCTAGGAGCAGCTAGGTGGCGCAGTGGATAGAGCACCATCCCTGAAGTCAGGAGGGCCTGAGTTCAAAACTGGTCTTGGGCACTTAACGTTCCCTAGCTGTGTGACCCTAAGCAAGTCACTTAACTTCAATTGCCTCAGCAAAAAATAAGTAAATAAATATATGATCTTATAATATTTGAACCCAAATATAAGACTTACCTCTACTATTTGCATATTGGCCATGCATAGTAGAGATATGACTAAAACTTCTTTTAGCCTGTAGTTAAGGTTCTGGAGCCTAATGAATAAGAATAGAGACTATGGGAGTCATGAAATAATGTTCTGCAGACCACAAAGGTGGCAGTACATGCAGTTTGAGCATTAGCTGTTTAATCAATACTGGCTGTTTATTAATCTGAGAGCCAGAATTTATATAATCTTTAACCTATGTTAAATACAAGTGTTGTATTTACACCAGTTACCTCCAGGTGGCACTATGTACATCCAGAGTTACTATAAATCATACTTGGGCATTTCAGTTCCACCTTAACTAGCAATAACAAGGTATCTATCATAATGGGATCATAAATAACAGTAACTATTAATAACAAGGTATTTGTCAAAACAGAGTTGTAAATAACATAGTTGTGCTGCCTTGTTGCTATCATATGCATTCTCCATTCTCCATCAAGATTATCCTAAATTTATTTTGAGCATATCTTTCATATATTATTAAGGGAGGTGGTGGGCCAATGCTTTGAATCATTGGCCTTTCCAGAGAATAGGTCTCACATAATACCGGAACAGACTCTTCCTATACATGAACTTATTCAATACTGGCCCTCTACAACTGGCCATTTTGTAAAACCAGATTAAAACCTAGGGAGAGCTACAGAAAAAGGGGTAGGGAATAATGAAAAGGATTGACCAGAGGTACAGACCCTCAGGGGCACAGATGCAAATAAGTTATGGAGGCCAAAAAGATGGGAGTAAAATAGCTTTCTGTTTTAATTTATCTTATTATCACTGGAAAATTGCTAAGATAATTTTTTCCTATAATGCTGAAAAGTGAGTCTCTAAAATATCATTACACAAAACTGGTTATTTCTTTTAGTAGAATACAAAGTAAACTAGCTTGTCTTTGTATTCTCAGCCTAGTGTAGACCTTTCTTCAGACACTAAATTAATAATAAATTAATAGTTTCAGAACTTGCTTTCTTGCCCTCAGAGAATAGAAGGGATTTAACATATCCTTTCTTCTACACATACTGCCTTTCTGAATATTGCTGAAGAGTTTCTTTAGTCCCCTCTTTCCACTTCCCTCCCCACCAGTGAGTAGACACTGAGCAAAAGTTAGCAACTGGACAAGGTGATAAATGATTCACTCCAGCCTTCAGTTGCAACCTGTGGAAAACCAGAATGATTCAAAAAAAGAGTAATATAAATGATCACTTTCCTGCCATTCCTGTATTTAAAGAGAAATTACTGCAACCACAATACATATTACTAAATATTATACTATTGAGATCCACCATTTAATTCCCTTATTTTAGCTCTTCAGTTCTTTTCAATAACCTTCCTAAGGAGTGCAAAATCCTGCAGAATTTCTTTGTTTCACTTCAAAATGCTGTCAACCAAAAATGTGCTGAAACTTTCTTAATGGCTTTGTCAACACACACACACACACACACACACACACATACACACACACACACACACACACACATCTTGGGGCCTGGCTGTGATTACTTCCAATCTATACAACAGGTCAAAGAACACATGGACACACCAGCAAACTGGAAAAACAAAACAAAAAACAGAAACAGTAGACACCAACTATTCCACGAGGACACAGAAAAGAAGACATTCTTTCTCCTACTGCTGAGAAATATAGTCGATTTTCTAAGGAGACAGAAATGCCTTCAACTAAATCACTATCATATTTAATTTTCTCTTTTTTCTTTTTACCTTCTGTTAACCATAAGTCAAGCAAATCCACCACTTTCAGAGAGGTGAAGGTGGAAAGAAAGCATTTAATCATAAACTTAGAGCTGGAATGAACTTTAGAGGAGGAAAAATTTGGAGCAGAAAGTTTTGCAAGGGTCAATGTTGAAAAATTACCCATGCATATGTTTTGCAAATAAATTTTTTTATTAAATTAAAAAATTTAAATTAATTTTTTTAATTAATTAAAAAATTTAAGTAAATACTTCAGTTTCATATAAATGGAATTAAAATTTCTCCCTTGGTGCACTATCACCTACATCCCCTGAAATAAATATATCCTGAATAACGCAATGATTATCTATTAAGCTTAAGTTGTCTTACTTTCCACTAGCCTGTGTCTTCTCTGCTCAATACCGACATTCAAACCAAGGGTCATCAGAGGCAGACTGGAAAGCCAAGTATCGCTCCCGCCTTCAGAAAGAATGGGAATAATAAATTATCTGCATACACGAAGATTTCGACTTACTATTCCAGAGAAAAAGAGATCATATTTAAAGGGAAAGGAGAGAGAAGAGGTACTCTCTTAGGCTACAGGTACCTGAGAAGGAAAATCCCCAAATGGTTCATGTACTAGTCAACTCTTCTTTATTTCCCTCTAATCGCCGCAAGGGTCCAAAATAGGACTTAGCCAAAATAATGATGCAAACAAAAGACAGATGTTAGGTAATGGATCGGAGCTGGAAGAAAGAAAAAGAAAATGCGAGCTGTATCTGTGATCCAGTAAGGAAAAGATGGGTTCCGGACTTTCCGTGAGTGGTAGGAGAGAGAAAAGAGGGTTCTTTTGTGTGTTTTTGGAGTGATGGTGTCCACTGTACATAGGCAATTGTTTATCTTCTGTGAGCTTTGTGATTTCAGGTAGTCTATGGGAACTGTTTGGGCGTAGCCTAGCAACTAAAAGTATCTCAACACAGAAGGCGGAACTGAAACAAAGGAATTACAAAATTTAAATTGAAGGAACAGTTGCATGCCTGCTGAAGTGGTGTGCCGTGATCGTATAGTGGTTAGTACTCTGCGTTGTGGCCGCAGCAACCTCGGTTCGAATCCGAGTCACGGCAAAATTGGCTTTTGCTTTCTATCATTTCCTGTTTTGGATTTTGTGTAAGTTACATTTTCAATGCTTTCATATAACATAGAGTTCAATAAACCAATAAGGTGTAACATCCCTCCATCACTCTCCTAAGTGTTTTTCAGGGGCTGCGTGTTGATTTCTTAGCCAAAGTATGATAATTATTATTATAACATGTATGTAGTGCTTTAAGTTTTGCAAAGTGCTTACAAAAAGGGAGGTTACAAGGCGATAATGTTTGGTTTCTTTTAGCAAATTTGATTGCTTTCTCTTATTTTAAAATACGTAGCTTAATTTCCCCTCCATCCCTTCTCCTCACAGTGAGATATTCCTCATAGCAATCTTTTTTTTTTTTTTTTTTGGTTGAGGCAATGGGGGAAGGGGTAAGTGACTTGCCCAGGGTCACACAACTAGACCGTGGTAAGCGTCTGAAATCAAATTTGAACTCAGGTCCTCCTGATTTTAAGGGTGGTACTTTATCCGCTGCAGCAACTAGCTGCCCCTATAGCAATTATTTTAAAGAAAAACAACAACAACAACAAAACCAGTAGAATTTTTAAAATCTAATCATATGTGCGATGTTCCAGACCCCTAAACTCCATAGCAGCTATGCAAAGTAGTGAGGGAAAATGGAATCATATCTCTTCCTTTAGTGCTGTTTGTTCTCTGTAACTTTACAGCATTCCTTTTCAGTTGCTTTGTGGCGATCGTGCTTCTATTTTCATTGTTATAGTAGCTCAAATTTTTAAGGAGCTGACTCCTTGGTCTGTTGGAGGTAAAAACACTAGAAGTCCTTGGTTCGTATTCTTTTTCTTCTCATATACACCTGAGTCCCACAGTCTTGACTTTGTTCCTTAAGAGAACATAGACAGGTCTCTCCTATCATTACTTGTCCAACTCCCTTATTAACCTTCCTCTTAGATTCATTTAATGCTTTGGACATTTACTGTAAAATAAAATTTTACTGTAAAGTAAGTTTTAATGTAAATTTAAATAAATATACTTAGTGTTTATTTACATTAAAATTTCTTTTACAGTCAGTTTTTATTTTTATTATTTATAATAAATTAAGTAAATCATTTACTTTTAATTAATAAATTAAATTTTATGTAAACTAAAATTAAGGTAATTAAATTAATGTGAAATTGACTGTAAAATAAAATTTTTCTTTTCACGAAATAAACACCCAGCATAATGAATAGGATTTTGTAGCAATGCAACTACTTCCATTTATATATAAAAAAGTAGCACTGAAACATCTCCCAGTGAACATGTGTAAGATAATATTTTTTGTATTGTCAAATTAATGTTTAGGGAAGGCCTCGTCACTGCTCTAAAATGTACTTGAGAAATCTCCTTAAGGAATAAAACATAAATACGTAGTCATCAAAATATGAAATATTTCAGGACGAGTAAGTTGAAGAGGTCCAAAGCCAAGTTCAATGTTAGGTTACAGAGGGTTGTGAGGTTAAGTAACTTGTCCAGGATTACACAAAACTAGCAAGGTTGAGAGGTTATATTTGTACTCACCTGTTCCGCCCTCAAGCCCTCTATGCATTTCACCCCTCAGCTGCCTCTAAACTTTTCATGGTGATCTTTTAATAAATGTTTATTATGAGCATCATAATATAAGATAGATACATATCTTTTAAAACATTTTTTTAAAAACTTGTCAGCTGTTCACCTCTCAAACAAAATTTATAGTCATCTTTTTATTCAACTAGAATTGCCTTCATTCATAATGAGAATGTCAAATTAATACCATTTATTCCAATAGTCTGTTTTCTCGTCAGTCCCTAGATAAATACCTCACAATTACAGTACCAAGAGAAAAGTTTAATATTTAAAGATATTCTGAAAACTTTATGAACCTTAATGTCGTCTGTCCCCTTTTCTCTGCCACAGTTGCTGCAGAGCCAAAGAGAATACAGAAGGTGAAGATCTATTTTGTATCAAAGTTGGCCATGGCACAAGACCCCAACACCAAGGGGCCAACTTATTGGTGATGTGTCACCCAGGAATTAGCTGGATTAGTATCAGGAAAACAAATGCATATGTTGATTGGACCGTACTCAGGGCTAGCTACCCGCCAAACTTTATTCATTTCCAATACTGCCTATTGAGTATCATTCAATCAATCAATCAATCCCAGGGTGCACTGTGGGATCTTTGCAAAGAATGGCTTTGCACAAACTTCAATTAGCTGATTAAGATGTTGCCTAAAATGTTTCTTCTGACATTTTGACTGTAGGGAAAGCGAAGGGGTTCTACTAGTGAGAAAAGTTACTTTCTTCAGCCGGTACTTTTCTTGTCCAAAAGCCATTCATAATATTGTTTCCGCCCGGTTTCGAACCGGGGACCTTTCGCGTGTTAGGCGAACGTGATAACCACTACACTACGGAAACCGACTCCGTGGCGGTGATTCCCGAGTGAAGTCCCTATATAAGAGACAGCTTTTTTTGTTTGTTTGTTTGTTTGTTTCTAATCTAACATGCTGCTTGAATTTGAGGAGAAAAATAATAATATAATTCAACCATGCGCTAGAGAATTATGAACTCCAACCAATTGGGAATTCTTTAGAAAATGCCGACTATGCTCAGAAAAATGAGTATACGTGAAGAAGGAAAGAGATTTCCTATGAGAGCAAAAGCACATTTCAAGTTTTAAATAAACCAACATTTGGATTAAAGCAAGAGAAATCAAGCTAAGAGTGACTACTGAGCACCTGCAGGAATTCCAAATTTAGACCATTTAAAACCAAATTTCTCCCCAGATCTCATTGCAAATGCCAGAAACTTTCAAACTGGTAAACAAAACAAAACAAAACAAAACAAACAAACAAAAACACAAAACAAAAAAAAGCAATCCAGTACCTTTCCATTATGTTTTGCTATGGGGTTGTCTCCTTGTTTTTTGTATGTTCTGCAGAGAGGAAACCAGAGAGTCGAAATATTTCAATCATATCCATTTTCATAACATCTACCTTATTGTCATATATATTTCCTCTGAGGTAATGCTATGCATTTATAAAATTTCAATAGGATTTTATCAATGACATGTTTATGTGGAGATTAAACAGCTTTCCGGGTTATACAGGGTTCTGATATCTTCTGGAAAGTGATCTCAGATAGGCTTTGGGTTTGCCTTTTTAAAAAGATAAATATCAGGAATAAATGCAATATTTACATGCCAATCTTCTTTTCTCTTTTATCTGAATGCTTGCTAAGGAGGACGAGGTGCTAAAATATTCAAACTGTCAAATAGTTGTTTTGAATCTAATAATTTATCCTGGAATCACTGTGCTAACATTTACACTCATAGTGCAAAAGCCAATTTGCAATTTGCATGTAAGAAATTTAAATAAAACAATGTAACTTTTCTTGCTATTCTTTTATTTTGGAGAATATAAGTATTTTCATAAAATATGTTGTTTATATTAATGTATAGGCTTTATACTTGTTATTTTAAAATGTATAAATAAATATGTTAAAATATTTATCTACTTCAGTTGCTGAGACAGTAAACATCAATATTTATAAATCGAATAGAAGAAACTTCTTTGAGCTCCTTAATTTAAAAATTTTAAGAATTGTTAGTATAAATGTTATTTCTGCCAGACTGAAGCCCCTGGAAATTTTTTACTTTCCCCAGTAACTGGGTAGGGAGGATTCACAAGGGAATGTCTGGGATTTTATGTAACATTGTGGTACTCTGGCATTTGTTTCTGTAAATTTTTAATCTAATTTGTTCCCACTGATTGGCGTCTTTGGTTTTTTGTTTGATTTTGTTTGTTTGTTTTTGCTGAGGCAGTTGGAGTCAAGTGATTTGCCCAGGGTCGCACAACTTGACCTCTTTTTTTAAACCAGTACTAAATCATTTTTATGAGTGTTGTTTTGTTTGAGCTCTGGTACAGATAGATTCTATTTCTCCTTACATTTTTCACCATTATCCCTTAGATTCTTGAACTTTTTCCTCCATATGAATTTCTTTTCTTTTCTTTTCTTTTTTTTTCTATTCCTATAAATCGTTTCCTTGGTAGTTTAGTTGGTACAGCACTGAATCAAGAAATTCATTTAGATAATGTTAGGAATTTTATTATTTTCGTTAAACCATCCCATGAGCTATTGTCTTCCCAATTACATAGTTTTATCTTTATTTTTGAAAAAAAAATTTTTTACTTGAATTCATACAGGCCCTGGATGTACCCTCCTAAATACATTCCGAAATTTTTTATGGTTTCTATAATTCTCTTGGGTGGAATTTCTCTAACTCTTCCCACTAAATTTTGTTAACAAGAAGCAAAATTGCTGACAATTGATGTGAATCTATCTCATTACCCTACTTTAATTAATATTTTGGTTGACTTTTAGGGTTTCCTACATAAACTATATATTTGCAAAAGAAAATGAATTCCGTTTCTTCTTTCATTGTTCTAATTCCCTTGATTTCTCTTAGTGTTATTGCTATAGGTAGCATTTTCAATTTTAGCAAAATGTTGTTAAGTGGGCAGCCTGGTTTTACTCCCAGAAGTTTGTTTTTTTGGTTTTGTTTTGTTTTTTAATAAATCCAGTAAAATGGATCACAGCAAAAGTTGAAAATCTACTGGGCATTTAAAACGGACTTAGTCTGTTTTGGAGGAAAATATTAGGGGAGGGAATGGTCAGTAGGAAAACACTTTTGAGGAGGGACACAAAAGGAAAGAGAATAGATAGTTGGGGGGGGAGAGATACACAATTAGCAATAGTAATTGATTTGAAAAAGAATAAAGCAAAATGAATTTGTACCATAGTTCTATATTCTCTAGAGTTCGAATGCAGATTGTTGAATTGTTGAGGGCTGTTTTTGTTTAAGACTTTGTATATGACCACATTGCAGTTAAATCTCTCCCTGGTTTCCCTGGTCTATTCTTTATTGGAAGAATCCTTCCTGTGGAGATTAGACTACAGAATCCCCTTTGTAGTTCTCAGTAGATAACATTAGTGTTTTTCTTACACTAAGGTTTGTTATGTGTTAAGTTTGATCACAACTGCCACAGTGAAGATTTGTGTTGAGACAAGTTGAAGGAAGTTTAACAGTGTCTATTGGAAAGAAGAGAACTAACAGAATAATATGTGAAGGTAAATAGACATAGGACACAGCCTATCAGAGTGGAGGATGGGAGCGGAATGAAAAAAAATGAAAAATTTCAAATCTTTTTATTTGACTCGCATAAAGTTTTATAGTCCTCTCTACATTGTAATTGCTGTTGTTTGTCCTTCATGCTTGAAAAGGACCATAATAACATCAGGAAAGTGATACTATGACATGCAAATGAATTGGACTGAAGTGAAAGTGAGCTGTGCAAATTCAGAAGCTCCACTTCCTCTTTCACAGCCATTAAGGTCCAGGGGCAAGATGCAGATCAGGATGACTGGAGATGGCCTTAAATGCAGTGACAGCAACCAACCTAATCCATGTTGAACCAAGACCTCAGAAACCCTAAGTGTAAATAATGTTCCTAGCCAGCTTAAAATAAAAAGTCAGCCTTGACCCCAGTTTGTTGAATTTTCTCAGGAATTACAAACTTATTTAAATGATTCCTGAAACCAGACTCTGTTGTAATGAAATACAGCATAACTATTTCTAAACATGGCTAATGAAACACAAAGAAGAAAATATTTGAATAAGTAATTTTTTAAAAAATATTTATTTTATACTGAATTTATATATCTTAGGACCAAAACTTTGACAAGCAGCACCTAATGGTTTCTCCCGATTCAGCATATATTACAGAGCTGTGAATTTTAGTCAATATATAGTGTAATTTGTAAAATATACTCCTTTGATCTTTAGGATGGTTTGTAAATGATTTCCAGGTCCCTCTTTGCGATCTTATTTCTTGCTAAAACATAACTGTGCTAACGTGTGGAGGGAACGGTCAATGTTACCGAAACAAGATACAGCTTTGTTTTTGCAAAGGTCAAAAAACAAAAAACAAAAAAACAAAACAAAACAAAACAAAACAAAAAAACCAAGATACAGTTTTGAAACAGATGAATTCAAGAGAGCATTCATTATCTCTGACACCCATTAGAATCCAGGAGAAGAAAAGAGACCCATTGAAGTAAGTCGGACTAGCAGAGACGCTTCCCAGGAAGGAGTTGATTGGGAGGCTGGGAAGACAACAAAATGAAAACAGAGTAAGGACAGAGTGCCGAAGTATTGAACCGAATTCTCTTAGAAATAGAGATTCGTAATTTGGATGTCTCACTACCAGTTTATTCTACTTTTTTTCATTCTTCTCATTGACTCAAACACTGAATGTTTGAGGGAGAGTAAGTGGTATAGTGGAATGGATATATTTTGCAGCTAATTATAAATACTCCGCCATTTTCAACTTAGATTTCACTTAGTTATAGACGCTCCCCAATGAGTTCTTAAGCTTGATGAGTTCGGATACCCTTCACTTCCTAACAGTGGTTAGCCTGCTGGGGACCCAATCTTCCAGCTACCGCAGGAGTCAGAAAGGTAGCTCCCAGAGAGTGTTATACTTGGAAGAAAAGGAAAATAATCGTTTTCAATTTAGAGGTATGGAAAAAGCAATGGATGTGAAACAGGTGAAAGGCCAAAAGTGAAGACCCTGTAACAATTCTTTTTTGTCTTGGAAGGCTGTGATTTTCCAGATTAGACAGATCCAGACTTCCTTCCCCATCTCCCACCCCCACTCCAAAATAATAATAATTTTGCAGACAGAAACATTTCAGTCAAAAAAAAAAAACCTAAAATATGCAGGAACGACGTCGTAGACGAGGTGGCCGAGTGGTTAAGGCGATGGACTGCTAATCCATTGTGCTCTGCACGCGTGGGTTCGAATCCCATCCTCGTCGTTTGTCTTCGAAGTTTTGGTGCCTCATATTTCTTTCACCTTTATAGTTAGTTCCCTATTTGATATCTCTGCCATGCTTCTGTTGCCCCTCCATCCCTTTTTTTTTTAAATAATTTTTTATAATTAAGGGAGACGAAATTTGTAACACAAGGTTTTGCAAGGGTGAATGTTGAAAACTATCTTTGCATATATTTTGAAAATAAATGGCTATTATTTTAAAGAAGATTTCTTTGTTTCTTTGCTTTAAGAAGAAAAACTTCTAATTTTTATGAATAATTGGTCCCATATGGTTTTACTTCTCCTCCTCCTCCTTCTTCCCTAGAAACAACTAGATGCTGTAGCGAGCATAATAATGTTGGACTTAGAGTCAGCAAAATTTGACTTCAAATTTTATCTTTAATTCACAACTTCTCTGAGTCTCAATTTCCTCATCTGGAAAAAGGAGAGATAATCGCACCTAATTTCCAGAGCCAAAGCGACGGAAAAAATGAGGCAATGTTAGAAAGCACTTAGCAAACCTTAAAGCGCTATAATATATAAATACTAGCTATTAAAAGGATGTAGAAGGAATTCTCATCAAATGTACCATGACAATCCAAGAGCTATTACAGCGAACCTCGGATTTCAGGATTGACTGAAACTTCAGAATGAGTGTAATAAAGTGAAGTTCAATAGCGATAAAGCTAGTCACATTTTCAAAAGAAAAACTGAGTGAGAGCGGCACTTTATGGCCTTTAAGAAAGCTATTTGTTGGCATAAAATATGACTCTCTCTCCCTTCTTCCCTGCCTTCCCCCAACAATCCCCCCCCAAAAAAACTAATGTAATCCTAAACAGCCTTTGAAGATCATATCATGTGATAAAAAGTTCTGGGAGGTTAGAAGACATTTCAAGGTCACAATTCAATTCAACAAGTATTTATTAAGTGCCTACTATGTGAACAGTAAACATATAATAAACACTTAAATATTTATTGGTTGACCTCCAATTGTTCACTGAAGAAAGCCATATACACCCAGAGAGAGGGATGCGAAATGTGGACCACAACATAACATTCTCATACTCCTTGACTGATGTTTGCTTACATTGTGTTTCCTTTATCTGATATATCGTTTGTGTAGATAAGATTTTTCTTGCACAACAATGATAAGTTTGGAAATATGTATACATATATTCGATTTGCCAATATTTTAACATAATTAACATGTAGTGGATATCCTGCCATCTAGGGGAGGGGTGGGGCGTTGGGGGGAAAAATTTGTAACGGAAAGCTATGTAAGGGTTATTGTTGAAGAATTACCCACACATATGTTATGCAAATAAAATAAAATTAAAAAAAAAAAAAAAAAGAAAGAAAGCTATTTGTCTGGCTATTTATTTATTTATTTTGGGGACTTGGTTTGTTGTGGCAGTCTTTTAAGAGCTCACCTTGTGTGAGCCCTTTGATCTCAGAGGCCAGATAAATGAGGCAGGGGAACTATTAGGGTGTGAAAAGAGGGAATAAGGATGATTATTGCACAATACTCTTTCTCTCCTCAGATGTCCCCTGGAGGACTGTGTTGACTTCTCTCACCCGTGGTTCTCAAACTTTTGTCCTCAGTATCTTTATACTAATTAAAATATATAGAGAGAGAGCATCTGTCCAAAGAATTTTTGCTTACATAGGTTATATTTATTGAGATTTACCATATTAGAAATAAAAACTAATTTTGAATTTGTAGACTCTTTGAAAAGATTTCAGAGGACACTTCCACCCCACCCTCCTCCATTGTCTGGACCATACTTTGAGAACCACTGCTACACAACATGACTTAATAAGAGTATTCATAAACTGTGGGAGTGTCCAGAGGAAGGCCTTAAGCCTATATAAGATGAAGACCCATTCAAGGAACTGGACCAGAAGGAACAGAAGAAAATCCTAGAGGTGCCATACCTGTCAGATTGTCTAAGATGACAGGAAAACATAATGATAAATGTTGGAGGGGATGTGGGAAAACTGGGACACATACATTGTTGGTAAAGTTGTGAATTGATTCAATCATACTGGAGAGAAATTTGGAACTATGTCCAAAGGGCTATAAAACAGTGCATACCCTTTGACCCAGCAGTGCCATTACTGGGTCTGTATCAAAAATAATAATAATAATAAAAGAGAGAAAAGGACACACGTGCAAAAATATTTGTAGCAGCTCTTTTCATGGTGGCAAAGAATTGGAAAATGAGTAGCTGCCCATCAACTAGGGAATGGCTGAATAAGTTATGGTATATGAAAGTAATGGAATGTTCTTGTTCTATTCACACACACACATACACAGACATTTTTCTACATATACATAAACATATACATAAATATGCATATATACACATTCTTTATTGTAAGTGGTGTGTATGTGCTATGTGTGTGTGTCTCTCTCTATGTATAGTATTCGTATATCTCTCAATCTCTCACCTAACTTCCACTTTAAATGGGTGAATAGAAGAAGGGATGGAGGGAGGGAGGGAGGGAGGGAGTAAAGGAAGGAAGGAAGGAAGGAAGGAAGGAAGGAAGGAAGGAAGGAAG
>JAJPUD010003393.1:158570-209153 GCA_023553655.1 Myrmecobius fasciatus | reverse complement strand
TTGCCCAGGGTCACACTGTTAGGAAGTGTCTGAGATCAGATTTAAACTCAGGTCTTCCTGATTTCAGTGCTGATGGGCAGTTCATTACTTTAGATGAGACTAAATTGGTTCCATGTTAGCTAGCTTTTCACAACCGAAAGACCCATTCGTTCTCTACACCGGGAATTGCTGAAAACAAGAACTCCCCAGGGAAACCAGAAAAGATGGATAGTCCAATTCAGCAGGTGTTTATTAGGGCCAACTATGTGCAAGGCACTACTGTGTGGAACACTCTATGCCTATAATGGAGAAAAATGATGTATTTTCTGTCCACAAAGCCATTACCATTATAGCGAGTAGTAGGGGACTTGAACAAACAAACGGAAGAGAAGGAGTAGAGCAATAGCTGCGCAAAAAGCAGTCTTTGAACAATGGTTTGAGAACGGACAGAATCCTTTTAATTCCGGAGATGTGGGACGTTTGGGGGGGGAGGAAAAGGTTACTGAGTAGAGCCTAGAAGATAGAAGTTCGGTTAACAAACAAGTGCCTACTATGTGCTGATGACTATTCTGAGTGCTAGCAAGAAACAACAAACAAAAAGAAGTAAATAAGTAAATAAATATGTCTTTGTTCTCAAGGACTTCACTGTGTTATAGAAGAGACAACAGGCAAACCATTATGTACAAACAACACAAATACAGGATGGATTGCGGAGACAATCAAGTTTGGGAAGGTACTTAGCAGCACTAAGGGGAATAAAGACTGTCAAGAAGGTCTCTGGATCTCAGAATACACTGACAGTCTAAGGTATACAAAGATTAGAAAGTCAGGCGGTGAGTTGAATACTAGCAGCAGAGTGATGGAAATTTTCAAGGACAGGAGTCACATAAAAGATGTTACAGAGATAGAATCTATAAAAGCTGGAAATTGGTTGGCTCTGAAGAAAGGGAGAGACAGAGAGATAGACAGAGACACAGAGAGAAACAGAGAAGACAGACTTGAGGAATCGAGGATGACCCCTAGGTTGTAAACTTGGGTAACTAGAATGTTGGTGCCCTTCGTGGCAATCAGAGAAGTCAAGAAGTCAAGAAGTTCAACAAAGGATTCTGGTCGAATCCCAGGAGTTCTTGCCCCAAGCTTCTCTAAGCGAGACTCCATTATCTTACAATCCTCCCACTGGGTGAAATAGAACAGACTGTTCCATGAATGCTATCCGTAGGTTTCCTGAAGGCCAGTCTAGCCAATGGTGGAACGTCTCAGAATCGTCAAAGGTCTAACGCAATGCTGTTGGTGAAGGGAAGAAATCATTGGCTTAAGGGGGGGAAAAATGTGAGCATGCACTTGAATCCCTTGGTAAAGTTGGTTGAACATGGGGTTAATTTCAGGGTCAAAATGAAATCCTGAAATTCTCCTACCTAGTTACCTAGGGAGCTGGGATTATAGGGAGGATGACCCTTGAAGGGCAGGCCTTCCCCCCCCCCACCCTACCCCACCCCTGCGCTCCAGCCAATCTCTCTCTCCCGCTTCCCCCCGAATCTATTGCCCAAAATCCCAAATTAGGCCTAGTGTGTTTGGCGTCTCTAGATCACCTAGGTTTAAAGTTCCCCTGGCTCGGGAGGAAGTGGTGGGAAAGTGAGAAAATGGTGGGAAGTGGTGAGAAGTGAGAAAACGTAGGATCAGGGAGTAATGCTAATTTTGATCTGAAGAGACTTAATTCCGGTAAGGGGGAGGGGGGAGAGAGGGAGGTAAAAGGAAGTGGGGAGAGCAGACGGGAAGACAGAAGAGAAGCTTTTGAAGCTCACATTTTTGTATCTCGGCCTAATTCTTATCTCGGCTCGTTGGTCTAGGGGTATGATTCTCGCTTAGGGTGCGAGAGGTCCCGGGTTCAAATCCCGGACGAGCCCATTAAGTTTTGGCAACCACAAAACAGTCTAGGAGTCAAACCTTGAGAACGAGAGAAAAGAGAATCTTACAGAATTTTGGAAAAGTTTAGAATTTCTCCAACCCTTCACAGCATATTTCTACCGTTGTTCCTTTAAGCACTCATCGCACCTCCACATAGCTCCCCAGCCCCCTGCTTAGTCTACCAGAGACTAAGTGTTCTTTTCACAGGTGAACACCCTTTCTTCCTTCCCTCCATCCGTTCATCCTTCCTTCCTCCATTCCCTCATGCCTCCTTCCTTCCCTCCATCCATCCTTCCTTCTTTCCTTCTTTCTTTGCTCCTCTCTCCCTTCCATTTCCCCAACTTTATTATACACATCGAATGACAATGCTCTCATTAACCTTTAGGTGTCAGTGTGTATATACCTTATGAGTCCAAGTCCCTATTCTAACACCTTTGTTAACAGACTGCTTTGGGAATTTTTATTTGTTTTGGGTGTCGCCCAGTACTTACTAATTGTGCTTTACACTAGTAATGAGTAGTATTTCCATTAATACTTGTCTTTGGATATATTAATGAACAAAAATGGAGGGGTTTGAAACCGGAACTCTGATGTTGCAAAGAGTAGAATCCTAAAATAAAGATAGGAAGCCGAAATCTTGGCCAATTTTCCTAATCCTCTCCGCAACAATCTCCAATCAAATCCAAGTCCCAGCACTGGATCCAGAATCCTTTTCCCTTTTCCTTCAAGTGATCACTGAAGAGCACTCTCACTGAGGAAAATGTGAACAAGAAACCAAAGAGGAGCTGAGAGGTGAGAACGTGACAGCTGCTTCAGAGGAAGAGGCTCAGAGTCCAGGTGACAGTCTCGAAGACCTATCCAAATACCCTCCTCTAACTGTGAGTCTGATTATACACTCTTCTGTTCTGCTTAATACTGGTCTTGGCCTTTAAAATATATATTATTGCTATTAAAATATATGTCCATTGTTTATGACCTGTCTGGGAAGTAAGGAAGGAAGGAAGTAAAGTAAGTAAAGGGATTGTGAGGGAGAGAGGACAAGCAAAATGCAAAAAGGAAAACAATTTCCCAGCTCAGATTGGGTGGGTACAAAGAAGCGATTATGGGAGGAGAATTTCTGCCATTTGATATTGAAATCATCCCAAACACCAGTCAGTTGATTTAAATCTAAGAGCAGTACTATCAAGAACTGAAGTATATGATTGAGTTTAGCTGTTCAGAGAATCCTACAAGTGGAACAAAGAATCCAGTCACACACAGAGAGTATACATGGGCATGTACTTTTACATATGCTCATTCTCCAGATTGCTCCTATTTAAAGCATTATCCTGATATTCCAGTTAAATTTTTTTCCAAGTTATCTCATTTGAAACTTTCTGTGGCACATGTAACTGACTTTTATGAAAATAATATTTGTTTTGCTGGTAGAGCGGGATAGCTTTCAATTATAACATATTTGGACATTTTTGTAAATCAAATTAGAGCTAATTGTTAGATTGTTAGAGCTAATCTTGGAGATGATACATCTTTAGTCCATTTATTTTACATGCACTTATCCCTCACTGATATTATCTGTTTTAAGTCTGTTCCTTTTCTTTCCTTTCCTTTTTGTCCTGTTGAACTCAGTGATTCATATCCTTTGTTTAGGACTCCCAAGAAAGAGCTCAGACTAGATGTATTATTTTTAAAGACAGTGTCTTAAAGTTCTCTCTTTAAAATGGTGCACCAAAGTTCTAGGGATTTAAGATTTACCCAGTCATAAACATTAGGAATGAATCTACTGTAGGGGTATGATTTTCACTTGGGATTCTCACTGCCCACTTGACTGCCAAAGAAGGACAACCTACTTTATTTTTATATATATTTTCTACTACTACTTATTTGTTTCTAGATGAAGCCCTTATACTATCTAGGAAATCATTGAAATATGTCTCCTTTCATTGCCTACCTCCAGATTTCCTATGTCCATAGAAGACTCTAAACATTTGCTTTATAGAAAAAAATCCATCTGATTCACACACACACACACACACACACACACACACACTACCCATGTGCTATGGAGAATAGCATTTTCTCCCGCAACAAATATATAAGCTATAGAACTAAGAATATGCCCCTTGTTGTTCTGTTACCTAAATCCAATAATATATTGACATATATGTATATGTATATTGAGTATATACTATGTATATATATAAATATATATAATATAATTTGCAAGCCTTAAAGTGCTCTATAAATATTAATTTTTATCATTAATTGGATCAATCTTGCCCTGAGCTAGTGATGTCTCTAATCAGCAGTGATTTTCCTGCAAATGGTCATCTGAGACAGTGAGAAATTAGTTATCACTCGTATGATCAATAAGGATTAGAAAGGAACATTTTTCAAACAGCCTTACTGCTTCCCCTTCTCCCCATAAGGTCCTGAATTTACAATAAAAGGAGAGAAGATGTAGAATTTTGATTAAGGATGAAAGAGAGATGGGCTGATAAAATGCAAGAGCACATGTATTGGTCACTTGGAATAGAGAAGAAACTTTAAATTCCCAAATGTTTCAAATATCAGTCAAGAGAGGTTGCATCCATGAGTAAATCAATGTTGACTGCACACATAGCAGGTCTGGTTACTAATGTATGTATGAGGTGAAAAGAATGTTTACTTTGGGGTGAAAGCCAGTAGTAATTGAGAGACAGTTTTTTTGATTTAACAACTGACAGGAATGTATTTAAAGTGCCTGTATAGACCAGATACTGGATGGTACTGAGGATATGAAAACAAAATAGCCTCTGACCTCAAGAGGCTCATATCTTACTGGGGAAATGAATGGATTGATGAAACATTTATTAAGTACTTAATATTTGCAAATTACACTATGTTAGGCACTGGAGACATAAATAAGTGAGAGTTCCAATGAGGGAGACAACATATCAGGAAGTTTTCAGCTATAAGATGGAAAAATTCCATGGTTCTTAGGATTCAGGAGCAAAGCAGCTGTTAATGTTTCTTCTTTAATCCATTTCCACTAATAAAATATAAGATTCTGATATTGAACCATTTGAAAGTGCCAATGACTCTGGGGGCAAGTACTTCCTTTAGTAAATGGGGTAGCACTTTTGGGATCAGTTGCCAGAATGCATTTCCACAGGGATTGCTTCCCAGCATTATGCCTGAGATCACTGGGCTAGAAGTACTATTATTCCCAAGTCTCTTGAGTTCAGGGTTTTGAGCTGTCTCTATCTGAATTGAGAGGAGATGATAGTTAAATTGCTGGTGATGATGATTTACTTGTCATATATTTCCTCCTCTCTCTCCCTTAGAGTGCACTGCTGCATCTGCTAAATTGCCTAATGTAATTATTGATTGGAAACTGGTGGGGATAACTGGGTTTTTCTCCCTAGTTGTTTCTCCATAAGAAGGTTTTAAGAACTGACCTGAAAAAGCAAGATGGTCTGGGAATCGCTGCCACTCTATGCTTCTATGGGCCTATGATTCTCAAAGTATTTCGATTTAAATTAATTCCAATGGGGAATCAACATGTGCATAAACAAATATATACAAAATGTATGCAAATTAATGGGGGGGATAAAACTGGGAAATGTGGGTATTTAAATTGTGGAAAGTCTTGTATTAAGGAGCACTTCATCTCACTCTTCAAGAGAACTAAACAATCCAAAATCAAAGATAAGAATAGAGAGCAGTATAGGCGTGAGGAGTGGGGCAGGGGAGATGTGAACATAAATCGTGAACTTCAATATGTCACGAAAGAAAGAGGGAGCGTATCTAAAGTCAAAGAATTGTTAAAATATACTTCATCACCTGCTTGCTCATAAAAATAAAAAAGCGTACTTTGAAGGATGGCGAAATCCATCCCAAAGCAACTGCATGTGACAGGTTCTTTCAATTTCTTTCTTTCTTTCTTTTTTTTTAAAGGTTTTATTTCATTTCCTTATCTGAAATGAAAATGTTTACTACGTGGCCAATCAGGTTTAAAGTGTATGTTCACTAAGTCAAAGCTCAAACTTTTCTTTCTCGTTGAAGTTTTTTCTTCCGAAATGTAAGACCTATTGAATTTTATGCCTATTGAATTTCATCTTATTCGATTCACCCTAAATTCTCTTCTGTATCAAGATCCTTCTGGATCCTGATTGTCTTACGCTTCGTTAGCTATATAGCCACCCAGTCAATTAGTTGTCTTTGGCAAATTTGATGAGAGATTCATCTATGACTTTGTAATAACTAATATTTGTACAGTCTAAAAGTTAAAGTATAACAACCTTACCGTTCTTTTCTCAACATTTATCCTCACACTAACTCCGAAACTTAAAAACTTGTGTTTTTAAGTGTCCCCATTTTCACATGAGAAACTTATTTGACTTAGCATCAATAGAGTTCATTAAGTGCCAAATGCATTTTCCGATTTGACCAAGTCCCTTTGACTACTAAGCCCACCTGGAAGCAACCATAGAACTTCGTAGAATGGGACCAAGTCCCTTTGACTACTAAAGCCCACCTGGAAGCAACCATAGAACTTCATAGAATGACTAAGTCCCTTTGACTACTAAGCCCACCTGGAAGCAACCATAGAACTTCATAGAATCGACAAAAACCCATTTCTCCGGAGAATCAAACGCCCTTGTACATAAGATGATTGACTAACCGCAGAACAGATTTCACAATACGTAGTCGGTAGGATTCGAACCTACGCGGGGAAACCCCAATGGATTTCTAGTCCATCGCCTTAACCACTCGGCCACGACTACAACTGACTTTCTCTTCTTTACTATCATTTCTTTTAAGGCATACTGATCCTGTGTCTGCTTATTTTTCCCCCCTAATCACAGCCCTTCCATCATTTATTACATTCTCTAATCTAGGGGATTTGTTAAGACCAAAAGTTTTCTCAAACTAATCCAACTTCGTACTTCTCTCATAAAACATAAATTCTCCCTGATACACTTATGTTTTTCAGCTTCCTAGTACCTAATAACACTTTCCTCTTTTTGGGCAAAGCTTTCGAAAACGCCATGCCTCAGTCTTCTCTATCCCTTCTCGCAATCTCTTCTCCCCTCCCCCACCCCACCCCCATTTTGCCTATCTATTTTCTAATACCTTTTCACCAAAGGCTCGGAAATCTTAGGCATTGACAAATTATTGAAGGAAAACTAATAAGGCAAAAGTCTGGATTACTTGCTAAGAACAAACCAAAGAAATTGAAGATTTTAGCCAAGTGCTCTTGAGTGCATAAGACGTATAATTTTCAAGTTGAAGAAGAACGGATTTCTGGGTTTTTAAGGTACTTCATACAAAGTTCCCTGAGAGAAACGCTACCACCTGTGTGTGTTAAGGGTTACTAGAAATTGCTGGGATATTAGAAAGTTGAAGATATACGATTGTCAAAAATCTTAATAACGACAGACGACGAGGATGGGATTCGAACCCACGCGTGCAGAGCACAATGGATTAGCAGTCCATCGCCTTAACCACTCGGCCACCTCGTCCACACGGAAGAAACTTCCCGTTTTTCAAAATTTGGTTTGGTTTGGTTGGCTGGAGGGATTCAGTAGCTATAATAAAAAATTTTTTAAGAGTTTTGTTTTTTGTTTTTTGGGGTTTTTTTTCAAGGGTGGAGAATGGGAGAGCTAGATATTATTTGGAAAAATCACAACTCTCCTATGCACAAGAAATAAAACTGAAAAGTCCTCTCTTTCGCATCCAATGCTCTCTCCCTATTTCTAAATAGTAAAGATTACTTTCCCTCTCTTCTAGATACAACATACTCTTGGAGTACTACCCTCTCCCTCACAGAAGACCTGGAAAGTTGAATCCCCAGCGGATTAATTAATACGGTAGACAATTGTGTATTTGCGCTCATCAATATATAGCTTAAGACCCTTCCCCATCGAGAAAAGGAAGGGAAGGAGGGGTAATTCCCGTTAATAGTCAGCCAAAAGACTTAATTAGCTCAAAGCATTTACTAAAATGGCAAAGTAGGACCAAATCAGCGGGACAAATGTCCTACAGAATTCAGAATCGAAACTGGTATCGCGTCTCTTCTAAGGGTGAGAGGGAGAAGTAGCCTCCAAAATTGGGATTCCACGGGGTTACACAGGAGCGTTTGTGGACCCAGCGATGAATTTCAAAGAGCTGAGGATTAAAGCGGGGAGAGAGAAAAAGATCAGGAGCTTGAATAGCAGTAGGGAGTGTAGTGTAATAGAGGATTTCATTGTCTACGGTTTGTCAGAGATTGCGTGAATTTAAACTGTGGTGAGGAAATAGCTAATAACAAGCATAAGAGTTCCCAAAATTCAATTCTGGGGACAAGATATTTTGATAGGACGGACACAGGGAAAGTATTTGACTTGTTTTATCTGAACTTTTTCAAGAGCCGGCTTTAATGAGTTTTTTACTTATGGGTCCGGTTTCCGTAGTGTAGTGGTTATCACGTTCGCCTAACACGCGAAAGGTCCCCGGTTCGAAACCGGGCGGAAACATAGTTATCTATTTTGAGTGTATTTCTATGTATATAGGACTACTGCTTTAGGCCATCCTGCATCAATCTTTTAAAATTACTAGTCTTATGGCTCTCTGCAACAAAGAATTGTCTCAAACCAGTTCCAATTGTTCACTGAAGAAAACCATATACACCCAGAGAGAGGGAAATGAAATATGGACCACAACGTAACATTTTCATGATCTCTACTGACATTTGTTTGCATTGTGTTGCCTTTCTCTGATTCTTTTTTTTTTCTTGTAGATAGGATTTTTCTTGCATAATTTCTCAAGCATTTCAACATTATTAGCATGTAGTGGACTTCCTGCCATCTAGGGGAGGGGAGGGGACTGGGGGTAAAATTTGTAATGGAAAGCTTTGTAAAGATCAATGTTGGGGAACTACCCATACATATGTTATACAAATAAAAAGCTTTAATAAAAAAAAAAATTACTAGTCTTCTGCACCCTCCAAAACTTTACTATTCCGAATGGTATTGGGAAGATCAAGTAAATGTAATAAAAAGGATGATATTTCCTAAATTAATTTCCGATTCAATACTGTGCCACTCAAACTAGCAAGGGGATATTTTATAGTTAGAGAAAATGAAATGAAATTTGTTTGAATAAGCAAGTAATAGAGACCAAAGTTAGGTATAATGAATAATTTCAGGTCAACAAAATTTAAAAAGGTTTTGTAAACAAATAAAACAATTGTAGTCAAGATTAGAAAGAAAGGAGAAAATTGGGAGGGGGGATTTTTATAGACAATGTCTCAGATAAAGATTTCATAAAGAATTTTGTCAAATCTATAAGAGTACAAATCATTTCCCAATTGATAAATGGTCAAAAGGCTATGAAAAGCAGTTTTCCAATGATGAAATCAAAGTAATTCCTAATTACATAAAATGTTCAAATTATTATTTATTAGAGAAACTCAAATTAAAATAATTTGAGATATTATTTTACACCTACCAGATTGGCTAAAATGACGGAAGAGAAAAGCTAAAAATGTTGGATTGGATGTAGACAAATTGGGACACTAATTCTTGGTTGATGGAATTGTGAGATCAATCTGCAATTATACCCAAGGAATTGTTAAACTGCCTATGCCATTTAACCCAGTGATTTTTAGATCTATTTTCAAAGATGATTAACGAAAAAGGCAAAGAACCCATAGATTCCAAAATGTTTATATAGCAGCTCTCTTTGTGGTGGCAAAGAACTGGAAATTTCAGAGATGCCCATCAACTGGGGAATTTTGACTTTTACAAATACCCAAATTAACTATTAAGGACATATGAAAGACACTAAAAGCATCCAGAGAAAGAACTGATGGAGGTCATTTCTACATCAGGGGTAGAAAGAAGGGGGAAAAAATAAATTTATTTGATAATTGTTGCATATTTAAAAGGATTAGCAAGTTATACATGGTAGATTTGAAGTTTTATGTGGAATCATATTTTTAAAATTATACCATTTTATGGAAATGCTTGTTTTAGATCCCATAAATTTAAAAAAAAATTCATATGAAGAAATAAAAGTTCAAGAATCTCAAAAATAATGCTGTAAAAAATGAGAAGAAATGTGGGCTATCAATATACAAAACAATAATCTTGGAAATAATTTAGTACTAGTTTTAAAAAAAGAGACCAGTATAACAAAGTTTATAGAAACAAACATAAAGAATAATATAATACTCAATAAGCCCAAGACCTCCAAGTTATTGGAAAAAAATACTCAGGAGTTGACCAAAAAAAAAAAAAAAAAAATACTGGGAAATCTAGACTGCAGTCTGGAAGAAATCTAATTTATAATATCAGTTTTCAAATTTTTTGGAATTTATATTTTTAAAAAACTGAGAATTTCAAAGAGTTTTGGTTTATGTGCTTTGCAGCCATTGATATTTGCTGTGTTGGAAATTAAAATAGATTTTAAATTTAAATTTAGTTATCAAATCACTTAAAATAAGAAGTTATACATGAACACGAGTAACATTTTATGACAATGACTACATTTTTCAAAATAAATAAGTAAGAAGTCACATTTTTACAAGTGTAAATTACAAATTGTTTTGTACCATGAATGCAAATGTCAAAACAGGATTCCAGATAAATATTGAAATTCAGAATAGTTCCTCAATATTTGGAATATTTTAGCACTATTTGTATTGTTGCCAAGCATTCAAGTAAAAGAACTTCTTTTTTAATTCACTCTGATACCAGATGATTACAAGCAAACTGAGTCACATCTCTATTATTTGTCCAATTGTAAGGCAGACACAGTTCTGCAGAAAAGTAATAACTCATTCTTCATGTTTGGAACTAAATCTTTAATTCACAAAAATCACATGCCTTTAGAAGATTCGACTGGTCATTCCTGAAGAAAAAAAGAGAGAGATTTTTAAATGCAAATGACAAGTTATTATTATGAAAATAGTTTTTCCTTCAAGAATCCCTCGAAAGGGTGGTGGGGACTAAAACAGGTTACCACTACACTTTGAGACAAACACCCCATTTTTTAGACCAAGATATGCTCCAGATACGCATGACTTAAACATTAAAAGTCACATCATGAACAATTTAGAAAAGCAAAGAAGAATTTTTTTTTTTCAGTTTTTTGGATGGAGAAAAGTTAATGACTAAGCAAGAGAAAAAATGTAACACAATCACATTTTAAAGTTTTTGCACAAATCTTTTGATTTTTAGGAAAAAAATTGTCTATCCTTTCCTCATTGTAGCAAATAAAAAAAAAAAACTAATACAGCTCTCAATTCATAGCTGCCTAATGTAGCAAAACAAATTTCTACATTAACTATGTTTAAAAATTTATATCTCTTTCTGTACTTTAAGTTCATCCCTTTTTTTGTCAGCATATGTGTGGCACATTTCATTCTCATTCTTTTAGACTTATTATTTATGATGGCATAGTTCAGAATTCAATAGTCTTTCAAAGTTGCTTTCTTGATAATTTTATTATCATTGCATAATTTTTTTCCTCATAGAAGTCTTTCCATTTTCCTCCAAAATTGTCCCATTCATCATTTCCTATGAAACCATAATAACCCATTAAATTCACATACTAGAATGTTTTCTGATTATTAATGATGTAGAACATTTTCTCATGTAGTCACTGATAACTTTAATTTTCTCTTTTGAAAACTGCCTGCTCTAACCTTTGAAAATTTATCTATTGAGGAATGACTTTTAATCTTTCAAATTTAAATTAATTCCTAATATATCCTGAATGATATCTTTATGTAAAATAAAATAAAAAAACTTGTTACAAAGATTTTTCTCTTGTTCTTATTTCTCTTCAAATTTTCATTACTTTTGATTTGTGCAAAAGGATTTAAATTTTTTTTTTATAAAATGAAAATTGCTTCTTTTTACTTGCATGATCCTTTGTATCACTTGTATGGTGATAAACTCTTCTATCCATAATCTAAAAGTTGATTTTTACCTTGCTCTTCTAATTTGTTTACAATTTAACCTTTTATATTTAGGTCATGTGTCCATTTGGAAATTATTCTGGTTAATGCAAGATGTTAGTCTACATCTAACTTCTTTCAAACTGAATTTCAGTTTTCTGAGCCTTTTTTTTGGGGGGGGGGACTGGAGGGGAGAGGATCAATTTTGAGTCTGTCTTCAAGAGAGCTAGGCATGGGAACAGCTAGATGGCGCAGTAAATAGAGCACCAGCCCTGAAGTCAGGAGGATCTGAGTTAAATCTGATCTCAGACACATAACACTTCATAGTTGTGTGACCCTGGGCAAGTCACTTAACCTCAATTGCCTCCGCAGAGAGAGAGAGAGAGAGAGAGAGAGAGAGAGAGAGAGAGAGAGAGAGAGAGAGAGAGAGAGAGAGAGGTAGACATTCCAAAACTGTATGTGAGGAGGGACAGCATTCTTCTAGCATAAGACACCCAGGGACTTAAATAGCAGGTGTCAAAATTTCAGAACACAGAAGTTGCTGCATAATAGTAGTTATATTCCCACCCCTTATTTTGTTTTGTTTTGTTTTTTCATCCAAGCAAGAAATTTACATTTCCTGTCCTAGTATCTCTGCTGACTTCCAATCTCACATCGTCAACTGCCATTCAGACCAAATGAAATGTCCAGTAAACAAATTCAAAACAAGAACTTATTATCTTTCCTATTCAGTTCCCTTCCCTTTTACAGTATAGAACAATACCCTGTCACTCAAGCTCAAAATTTACCAGTCATCCTGGATTGCTCATTATGTCTTTATGTACACATCCAAGCTGTTGTCAATGCCTGCTGATTTCACCTTTGTAACATTTCTCCAAACCATCCCCTTTTCTCTTCTCACACTGCCACCACACTAGTGCATGTCTTCATTAACTTTTATCATGATTATTGCAATAGACTGTTGGTGAGTTTGTTTCACCCATTCTATCCATCCATCCTCCATTCATATTTTCCTAGTAACAAATCCAATCCTCCCTATTCAGTAAAATACAGGGGCTTCCTATTGTTGTCTCCAACAAAAATACAAAATATATCTTTCCAATCTTACACCTTATTCCTAAAATATCTTTCTATCTAGTGACACTGGCCTCCAGCGTATTCCATGAACAAGTCTTTCCATCTTTTAGCTTGCAGGCATTCTCTCTGGCAGTCCTCCAAGCTG
This sequence comes from Myrmecobius fasciatus, assembly GCA_023553655.1. Taxonomy (NCBI): domain Eukaryota; kingdom Metazoa; phylum Chordata; class Mammalia; order Dasyuromorphia; family Myrmecobiidae; genus Myrmecobius; species Myrmecobius fasciatus. The sequence goes on along the minus strand of JAJPUD010003393.1, from coordinate 196,122 downwards.
GAACGTTCTCCCTAACTAATGAACCTCCTTGGCTTCCTTAAGTTCCAACTAAAATCTCACCTTCTACAGGAAAACTTTCCCAACTTTTCTTAAAGTGCCTTCCCTTTGTTCCTTATTTCCTATTTATCCCCTATATAAGTTGAGCTATATGTACATACAATACATATTCGAATTTGTTTGCTTGTGGTTTCTCCATTAGATTGTAAGGTCCTTGAAAGCAGGGATTGGATTTTTTGTTTGTTTGTTTGTTACCATTTCCTTGTATCCCCAGTGCTTAGCACAGTGCCTGGACATAGTAGGTGTTTAATAAAGTTTATTAATTGATTGATAAAATGGCAGCTTTGAAAAGGCAAAAAGAGGCACGTCCTCCACTTCCCGTATGACAATTAGTTGCTCAATCAATAAATGTTTATTATCAACTATGTAGTAGTCAAGAGACAAGTAACCCATCAATTTCAAATTTTTTTTGCATGATATTGGAGATCTTTTCAGAAGGTGATATTCCTAGCATGCAAACATGCAGAGAGAGAAGACAAGAGTAGAAAATCAAACGCGTTCCCTCGTAAAATAGTGCACATCAACAACAAAATGGATCACTTGGAAATTATGTGGGAAAGTGAGAGATAATCAGCTCAGAGAATAGAGAAATCATTTTAGTTCATAAGACATTATTTACCAAAGAAAACGGTTGTGATTGCAATAAAACCAACAACATAGCATCTCTAATCGCTTAGGCCCTTTCTCACTGATTTGAAACAAAGTAACCCCCTTTAAAATATCTCTTAGACATTTTCTTTATATTGTAAAATATTGCCTCATGTGAGCTTTACAAGAACACTTAGAGGAGCCTAGGTGCTTTTGAGTACTGGGCTATTTATATCCCGGAGTTTCGAGAGATTATTTAGCCTTCCAAAAACAAAACGGGGCTCTAATCTGGAGCTACCCAATCTTTCTTTTTCTGCTACCTTGAGTGGAAAGTTAACCATATTAGGGTGAGGATGGCGGTGAAGGTAATAGAGGTTCTGTATTCGATTAATATTCTAGTGATTTCAAGAAAAAGTGAAGAAAGCCTTTAACACGTTGAGTTGATCTTTGTCAAATTTGTGAAAGAATTTAGGAAAGAGGGGTTCTAGACGGTCATTAAAAACATACTGAAATCTGTAATAGTGAAAAGGAGATTTTTAGAGGATTAAAGAACCTTTGCGGAAGTCAATGCCAACTGCCCGGCTAGCTCAGTCGGTAGAGCATGAGACTCTTAATCTCAGGGTCGTGGGTTCGAGCCCCACGTTGGGCGAGTAATTTTTCTCCGCACAAAAAAAGCCAATTTGCAAGGTCTCCTTATCTAAATGTCTAAAGATGACTCTCTTTCCCAGCTTTCCTTCACTCCGCTCTGCATAAGGCCAGCAATGTTGCAACTGTTGGAATACAGAACCATTTTTTTCCCCTCCGCTTTGGAACATCTATTTTTTCCCCTCCGTTCATTCACGCTTTTACTCTCAGTAGCTGACTCTTAGTAAAAACTCAATAATCTGTGTGAGGGAGAGCCACAGAGACCGGGGGGGGGGGGGGGGGGGGGGAGGAGGGGGAAAGGGGGGAAGGGAGGGGAGGGGAAGACTCAAGTAATCAGTTAAATGTTATGGAAGCATTATTTTAAAGAGGTTCGAAGTCGTGAGCTGTGTACTGCCGAAGAAGAATGACTTTACAAATACAGAGTATTGGTGAAAGTCTTTTTAGAGGAAATAAATTTTAGCCTTGTTTTCTAGTGACGAGGCAGGAATTCAAAAACACAAAGAATAAATTTCCAAGGCGAGGAGTCTATACAAACCAAACAATACAAAGATGCAGGGACTGTTGCTGGGCAAAGACCATTTTGGCCCAACTGGAGCACAAAAGGATAAGCAGTATGATTGATGAACAAAAAACAAAAACAAAAACAAAAACATACTTAAACCTCTGATTTCAGGGACTCAGCTCGCCTTTAAGAGCAGAGAGGAAAACTTGAACAAGCCACAGAAATCCTCAAATGCCTCAAAATCCCTCTCTCTCTATTCCACTAGGCAACATCCTTGTCTTCTCTTCCTTACCTAAAGTATCAAGCCCCAACCTTCGAGGACAGTCGAGGGCAGTTGCCAAAATTATTTGTTCACTTGGGGAAATTTCCAAAGAACCCAAGAACTAATTCCGTAACCAGAGCAGCCACAAGCAGCCAGTCCCTCTCGGATCCAATCCAATAAACATTTATTGAGCTCCTATGTATGCCAAGCCCTGTACTTAGCTCTGGAGGTGCAATTTAAGGAAAAGAGAATTCCTGCCCTCAAGTAGTCTACTATTTCACGGGCGGGCGCCCCCCCCACAACGGGGCGGGCAAAACAACGGGACAAGAAAGTGAGGAAAAAAACTAGGGGATACCGGATCCAAGGACACCTTATTCCGTGGAGTGAAATCAGGCAAAGCAGTAGATGTAATGGAGGGAACCGATAAGAAACCAAGGTCCGGTTTCTTACCTGTACAGAAAAAGGCTTTGGGAGAAGTTTGGTCCTCTGCCATCTAGCTCTCCAACCAGAGGAGAGAGAAAACAGAGGGAGGTAGTAGTATCAATCAGCATGGAGTTAACAGCATGGTGATGAAAGTAGATGAGGTTATGAGGTTAACCTGGTATAATCATCTCACACCATGGAGACGAAACCAGGCAGAGCAGCAGGTGCAAAATGGAGCCACACTCTTGTTAAGCTCGGAGTCGCCACTCTCTGCTCCACTTTTCCTCCCCTTTGCTTTTTCTTCCTTTGATTCTTAGATATTACTTTACCTAACGAGTCTCTACTACCCTTTAAGGAAAAACGAAACCCTCAACTTTCATGGATATAGATGGCTGTGGTATTTGTTAAGAAGTCCAAGAAACACCGGCCCGATTGAATCCAAATTTTCTCAAGGAAAGCGTTCCTGAATGCCTCGGGGTCGAAGGCCGGAGACCTGGCGGGGGACCTTGTAGAGCAATTGATCCACTGCTCATTTTCCAGATGAAGAAACTGAGGTCTAAGAAGCAAAGAGACCTTTGTGTAGTAACACAACTAGTTAATCTCGCAGTTAGAATATGAACGCAGCTTTTCTGAAAGCAGAAGGATTCATTGCCTCTCAGGATTATAGCTTTTCCACAAACGCCGAGCTGAAAGATAATATTAAGACTGGTAATGGAGACATTTTAAAGGATTCGTCATTTAACCCACCAGAAAGAAGGTAGCGATATCTTCATCAGAAATAGCTCTGAAAGGCCTCAGAAAGTGATTCCATGGAAGTCCTAGTCGAATCAGCACCAGTCCATTAGGCTTTAAAAGAGAGCAAACATTTACATTTACATTTCTTCCCAGGGCCCGTGGGCAGGCAGGAAGATGACATTACAGGCTCTAACACCAACTCATCTGTTCATAGTTAAGAAATTAAGGCTCTCTCAGGGGAAGAGGTCTCCAGAGGATTGGAAGTCAGCAAAGGAAGTACTGAAGAAGCTGGAAGAGGGTAAACCCATAGGTTGTGCTAAAAATCCTATATTGTCGGTCACCAAAGGACTCTGAAGGACAGAATCTTAGGTGAGTCCCATAGGGGCTGTTTTACCTTTCTTTAAAAATCTAGTGCTGTGACAGAATCAGAGAGATTCCCAGCTGAGTCTTGGTCCAAGACTGGATTCTTGAGGCAAAAAACTCAGTGCATGTAGGATTTAAGGCTCCAATCTTATACTTTTGGTATTTAATCATCTAAAATGCTTTTGTTCCCAGTCTTTGTGACTGTTAACCCAGATATTAAGGAAAAGGCAAAGTCCATGGAGTATAATAGAAAGAATACTGGCTCTAATGTCAGAAAACTTGCCTTCAAATCTTGCCCTTTATACTACCTCTGTTATTATAAGCAGAATGTTTTGTTCTTAGGTCTCAGTTGTCTCTTTTAGAAAATGAGAGAAATGGACTAGATGCCCTGCAAGGTCCCTTCAAACACTAGCAAATTGACCCAGTACTATTCAGGGAAGCTTTCTGTCAGGAAGCTTGGACTTCATTGGAACCTGTCTTCCTTGAGATGCTTAAAAAAAAAAAAAAAAAGTTTGACTTGACATAAAACAACAATCAACAGAATTATTTGGTGGCAGAAACACTGACTAAGAGAATGACCTTGCTTAGGTCTCACACCAGCCCCAACTTCAACCCCTTTAACAAGGAGATAATAGCTTCAGTAATGGACTGGCAACAAGGAACTATAGTAGAGGAACTGTGAGGGGATATAGTCATTGGATATCAATAGTGAGACTCAAAGTAAAGAGAGTAGCAAGCCTAGGAGCTTGATAGGAGAGAAAATCCCAGAAGTGGGGTTAGCAAAGAAATGTACTCTGCCATTTGGGGCTGGTCTGCATAGTGGAGGTACTTGGATCCTACAGAATTTAACTGTACTCATGTCTAAGAAATAGAGTACTAAATATGGGCTTGCTGTCTATAAGGTATTCTTTAATGAAGATGGGCCTCTTGAATAAAGAAAAAAAATGAAGGAATGGATGTATGATTTTAATTCATTGGAGGGTTTTTGTTACAAAGTTGGTTTTCACACTCTGAAGTTAACTGAAATTTGGATCTTTGAAGCTACAAAGTGGAAGGAACTTATACCACCTATCACTCATATTGTTTACCCTCTCTGCACTCTAGGCTTTGGCCCAATTTTTTTTAAATTTCTTTTAAATAATAGCCTTTTATTTTCAAAATATATGCAAAGATAGTTTTCAACGTTTACCCTTGCAAAACCTTGTGATCCAAATTTTTCTTCCTCCTTTCCCCTCACCCAGTTTCCTGGACAGCAAGTAATCTAATATATGTTAAACATGTGCAGTTTTTCTGTTCATTTCTATATTCCACAACAATGAAAAGGGTGAAAAATACTATGTTGTGATCCACATTCAGTCCCCACAGTCCTCTTTCTGTATGCAGACAATTCTTTCCATCACAAGTCTATTGGAATTGGCCTGAATCACCTCATTGTTGAAAAAAGTCACATCCATCAAAATTAATCATCTCATAATCTTATTATTGCTAGCCCAAATTATTAATCCCTGCCCAGCAACACTCCATTTTTGTCATAGGTCTGTTTTTGTACATGCAGACTCCCAGCTGTGTTTTCCTGCACTGTCATACATTGCAGCCCAAGGCTAAAACTATCTTCTCAAGATTATCTGCATTCTTCTTTGTTGGTTCTATCACAGACCTCATTTGCATTTGACTTCTCACCTTTCTAATCCATTCATTCCGTAATATTTCATGTTTTATTTACTTCATTTATTTGTATCTTAGTTTTCAAGAGAATTGTAAGGTCCACTGAGGAAAGAGAAAGTCTCTTAGCTAAACATTGTATCTTTCCTCACATCACAGGACTATATACACAGAGCTTGATAAAGGATTCATAACACTTAGGCATTTATGTTGTGAAAAGCAAAATGACTTATTTTACAATAAATGTGGAGCAATTGAGAAAGCCGTTGTGGGGTGCATTATAAGAGGAAAAAATGTTAATGTTTTCTTAGGGAGCAGAAATTTTGGTAGGAATCTGAGACTGATGTATGTGAGAGGAAAAGGAGAAAATCCTATGAATCCTGGACCTCTCGCAGTGAATCATACTAATGGATCCACAATCAACCTTCTTTAAAACTTAATCTAATTTTTTGTTCATGTAGATACGATTGTTCTGGCACAGCATGATAAATATGGAAATATGTATACATATATTTGACTTGTCAAGTATTTTAATATAATTAACATGTAGTGGACTTCCTGCCATCTAGAGGAGGGGAGGAGACTGGGGGGATAATTTGTAACGGAAAGTTTTGTAAAGATCAATGTTGAGGAACTACCCATACATATGTTATGCAAATAAAAAGCTTTAATGAAAATATATATATATATATACTAAAACAATGAAAATGGATCAAACAAAATAATTAAACAAGAAAAAACTTGCCATCAAACAAGAGATAGAAGAAAATACCATCCTTAACTATTTTGCAGAGATTTGGGAAGGAGTAGGTATATAGTACAAAGTAGAAAGGGAGAATAGGTGTGCAACATTGTTTACATTGCCAGATTCTAAATTTATTAATCAGTTTTGCTGATTTTCTTTTTTTCCTTTTTAAAAAAGTGTTTTATGGTTCTCTGTAGGGGGAGATGTAGGGATATAGGAAAATATTTAGATTGGGTTAAAATGAAAAATATCAATAAATTATATTATTTAAAAATCTTGCTGTGAATTTCTTACTCTTTTCAAGGAATTAATAATATCTTCTGATTAATGAATCAATATGCAAACTTCAACATGGCTCACAAATCCAACTATCAAGCACCAGTTGCTCCCAATTGAGAAGTCCCTCAAACTGAAGTGGCCTACCTGTCCTAGAGTCATGTAACTACCAGCAGATAATGTGAGCACTTTGTTAACATCCATATCAAGAGGAAAAAAAAAATTTAAAGGCTCTAAGTTCTAACCATAGCTGCCTGAGAAATTGGACTATAAATTAAATGAATCGATGATTCTGATTTCCCAGAGAAAGCTCATTGTGGGGGGAAATATTTCGTTTTGCAAGATCCCATTAGCCTTGGTAATCCTCCTCATCACTACCCTCAGGGCTTCTGATTGGAGGCTGGAACCATGAACTCTAAAATCTTCGCTCAAAACATCTCTTTTCTTAAGTGACTTCACTATTTGGCACTCACAGACATTATTCCCCATGAAGTTTGTTGTAATCATTGTAAACTTTATATAGTTTGATATTATTATAATGATAAAGTTTTAATATGAAGTCACTTGGGCTATGTGGTCCTCATGTCCAAAAAACATATAGGCAAAGAGAGATAGTTTGTAATTTTCAGTTACTAACTCTGTGTCAGAGAGATAAGGCTTGCAGCTCTTGATAGGATAAACTCTGGGCAGGGATCTTCAGTTTTTCTCCTAAAATAGTTATTAGATACTCTCACCTGTTTATGGTCCTGATAAAGAAACATCACCCAACCCTAGCTTCCTCTCTTAAGTCTTGTACAGATAGGTGATCTGAAGAACTTTTGTACCATGTCTGGATCTGATTGGGAATGTTCTCTCCAACATCTAGCATCAATTACCTCTTCTTAACCAAGCCCATAATTTTGCCACCTAAACATGAATTTTAAGCGCTGTTCCCTTCCCAGCATATCTCCCTGCCCTTCAGACTGTGGTGAATTTCTTGTAGGTGGGGTACAAACTTCTGTTTTTATTCTTTTAATGTGTGTAAATGCTTTTGTTCCACCTGCTTGCTGCTTTGCACAATAAAACTTGGCATTGTACATCTTCCCGAGTGCCATTTTTTTTTCTTTAGAAATTTCTGAATCCCGGGATTTGCTTTAACCCGAAGTGTGAAGTCAAATAAAGCACTCCTTATTGGAAAAAGGCTTCATAGTCTTGCAAGATTACATCAGCCTATCACCCTTTGTCCTTCTGATTGGAAAGTGGAGCTAGGAGTTCCAAAAACTCCATTTGAATTTGTCTCAGCATATGCAGTTCATCCTTAATTCCCGATGTCATCAGCTAGCCAGGAATGAAGATAGGTTAGTGATGGGGAAAATGAAAAGTTGAAAAACAACAGCTACCGACCGAACAATGCGGTGAATCATTATTCTCGCTTCAAATATGTAAGTAGAAAATCGGGATGAGAAAAATAGAAATCTGCCGTGACTCGGATTCGAACCGAGGTTGCTGCGGCCACAACGCAGAGTACTAACCACTATACGATCACGGCAAGCCACCAGATCAGGTGTTGGCTATTGTTGTCTCCACTTCCCCTAATTAAACTGAAGATATACTTTTATAGATTTGCGTCTGCAATGCCAGGACATTCTATTTTCCATGGCATATAATTTTGAGAAAACTCAGGGTCTTTTATTGTATATGTTCAGATCTTCAATGAACATGGGAGGAAGCGGCTAAGAAAAAATCTTTCCCGGCACATCTCTCTTCCCATCCTAGAGTGATGAAGCAGGTACGAGTGTGTTCTTGAGATCGATCACTCGAAAGATTCTTCCCAGCTCTTACTGACTTGACTACCCAGTCTCCTGATAAACCTAATTCCCTCCGCCGCAGGAGTCTACCTTACCTGATAGAAACATTGATGCTTCCCACATAAAGTACTGGAGACCACGACCCCTCAGGCTTACCTCAAGAACTCTTGAGTAGAGAAGTAGACAGAAGTCCTGTGGGGACCCTACCTGCCAGTTTGAATTGAAGTTCAGGAGAATGATTTCAGAGGAGGACCCTATTCTTATAATAAGAATACAGATAGATAAAGATAGGTTAAAACTTCTATTATAGTTCCTGTCTGTTTGCAAAAGGAAAGAAGAATATGTCCTTGCCTATTCTACAAGACCACTGGTTTTCCACTATTCAGAGTTTAGCTTCCTCTTGGTGAGCTTTCCATTTACATGGTTTTGGTTATTGTGACTACTGCTGCCAATTTCACTGTTAATCTGTTCATACTGATATGAACTGATATCATTTCATACAGATCATCCCATGTTCCTCTAAACTTTTCATATGTCATTTCTTACTAGTTGAAGGTATTCTATAGCCATTTCTCAATTGTCGTATCCTCTTAAATTTTTTTTATAATGCTTTCTATTTTTTTTTTACATCATCATGGTATTTCATGTATCTTTCCTCCTCTTCCTACTCAGCCATCCCACATAGCAAATAGTATTTTTAAAGGAGGGGGGAATCCTCTTTTGCTTTTTCTTCTCTTGCCCCCCCTTTTTAAAAAGTTTTATTTGCTATTACTTGTTTGTTCAGAAACTTGATTCCTAAAAATATGTTTCCCCTATGTCATAAGTCATCCCTTGTAATAATAAATAAATAAAAATATGAAGAAAAAAAGTTCGGCAAAACTAACATATTTTCATTTGACAGCACAAGCAATGTTGCATCTTCATAGACCCCTACCTCTCCAATGAAGGAAGGAAGGAAGGCACATTTCCTTATTGCTTCTTTCGGGACAAGTTTTTCTTAATTTTTAAATTATTTTTATTTTGAACTTATATACAAAAAACATAAGCATTTCCTCTGTGTATTAAAATGCAAGAATAGTGTATGTGAAATCATGATTTTTCCATTCATCCCTCTTGTTTAAAAAAAAAAAAAAAGCAAACCCTTACACTTTATTTCCAAAACTATCCTGCTTGTCTGCACCTCACTCTGAACTTCTGATTTTTCCTGTACGTTAAAACAAAAAGAAGTTTCAGTGGTTCTTTTTTTTTTATTCTGTTAGTTACCTCTTGTGTCATGCCCCCAAACAAATCCGCACATTAGCCATAGTGTTTGTGTGGTTTTATGTGTTTAAACATATATGTTTTTATGTGCATGTGTATATATGTATATTTGTATACATGTTAGTTCACCTTGAGTCCATCACCTCTTAGGAGGTAAATAATATGCTCCATCCCAAGTTCTCTGGAGACATGATTTGTTCCGACTTCGATCAGATTTCAAGAGCATCTGTACAAAGGGGAAAATACTTTCCTTTGAGGGTGCCCCTGGATGCCACTTCTCTTCCACCTTGAGATGAAGAGAAGGGGTGCGTCGCAGGGGAAACCTAAGGTAATCAAGCATGTGTCAAAAACTTTTTTCTAGGCCAAAGAACTTTTCTTTCTACAGTGATGGTTAGACCATTTATGAAAATTATGTCTACTATAGAGCACAAGCTCTGAAATCAGGAGGACCAAAGTTCAAATTTGACCTCAGACACTTAACACTTCCAAGCTGTGTGACCTTGGACAAGTCACTTGACCCCAATTGCCTCAAAGGGGGGGGGAGTCTAGTCCAAGCTCCATTCAAGAGTTGTAAATTTCCTTGATCTACTTAGCAAAAAAAAAAAAAAAAAAAAAGGCATTCTGTACTTCAAAATAAAACAGGCGATAGGGAGCGAATAATCTCCGTGACCCACCAATAGAGGGACTCTGAAAGAAGCCTTTTTTATTCCTCCTCACTTTCCAGGGAAGGTAATTGACAGATTATTACCTTGAAAAGGTTAAAGTTGTTTCCGCCCGGTTTCGAACCGGGGACCTTTCGCGTGTGAGGCGAACGTGATAACCACTACACTACGGAAACCAAGCCTGCAATGGGTTTTCCTCAACATGAAAATTAGAAAGAAAACAAAAGATTCTCAAAGTTTTCTAAATGTTTCACTAAGATTATGTATTGATCGACCCTAATAGACAACTCTTCAAAGCTACAGTGATGATCTAAGACAATTCCAATAGACTTGGAAAATGCCATCTGCATCCAGAGAAACTATGGAGGCTGAATTCGGATCGAAGCACTTTTTTTTATTTGCTTTTTATGTCTCGTGGTTGTCCCCTTTTGTCCGGATTTTTCTTTCACAAGACTAATATGGAAATGATTATATCAGATTGCTTGCTGTCTTGGGGCGGGGGTAGAGAGAGGAGGGAAGGAGAAAAAAAAATTGGAACTCAAAATCTTACAAAAATGAATGCTGAATACTATCTTTACATGTATTGAAAAAATAAAATACTATTAAGGAAAAAATCAAAAGTCTTACTATATGAACTAATGTAGGTCACTGCCACTCTGGTTTACGAATTGCTCTTGGGGCCTTCTCAAATTCATTGCTAATCAAGGAACAAAGAGGCCAAGATAGCAAAGGCCCTTATGAAACAATCTGGCTTCAAGGCTTCTGCTCTTTCTTTCCTTAAGCTCTGGAGCAGTTCTTTGATGTTAACCCAAGGATCGAGAAATAATCCCAGTCAAATGGCAGAAATCTCTAAAGGTTCCCTATCCTTCTCTGACACTGCCACCATCATGGTGATGACCCTCATCAGCTCAAGCCCTGTCTATTGCAATAATCTTCTAGCTGGTTTCCCTGCCACAAGTGTCTCCCCACTCAAGTATATCCTCCACTCAGCTATCAAATTTGTCATCCTTAATCTTAGGTCTGACCATGTTATCCTTTCTTCCACATCATTCAATAAACAGGATCTGATATAATATTTTCTGTTTGGATTTTAAAGCCCTCATAACTTGGCTCCCAAAGACCTTTTCAGCTTTTGTCTACCTTGTTACCTTTCACTTATGTTGAGATCTAGTGACACAGGCCTCCTTCACAGTTTCTTGCACAAGACATTACTTTCCCCAACTACATGAATTTCCATGCACTGTCATCAGTGCTTGGCACTCTTTCCTCATCACAGTCTCCTAACTTCCCTGGCTCCCTTCAAGGCTTTAGAAAGAATCCTTATTACAAAGTAAATAAGGACATAAATTTTAAAAAGGAAACATGCAAGCAAGTATGTACAAACAAGGTCTAGACAGGCTAAAATGGAGAAATTTTCAGAGGAAAAAGATTGAAGATTGAGAAAGGATTTGACAGCTGAGTGGAGGATATACTTAAGTGGGGAGACACTTGTGGCAGGGAAACCAACCAGAAGATTATTTCAATAGCCGGGGCTTGAGGTGGTAAGGGTCATCACCATAATGGTAGCAGTGTCAGAGAAGGCTAGGGGACCTATAAGAAGAAGAGTTAAGAAGGTAAAAACCTACAGGCCTTGACAACTGGCAGGATATGGAGAAGGGAGTGAAGAGGAGAGTTCAGGATAATACCTAGGTTGTGAACCTGGATGACTGGGATGATGTTGATTTTTTTAAAAAGAAAAGTCATAGGGATATATGAATGTAATGGAATATTTTACTATACTGTAAGAAATGATGGGGTGATGAAACACGGAAAGATCTATATGAACTAATCAGTATATTGTAAGCAGAATCAAGAAAACAATATTCACAATAAGTACAATAATGTAAAGAGGAAAAACAACTAGACACCAAAAAAATCAAAAGTATAATAAAAGTGCAAGAACAAGCAGGACTTAAATGAAAAGATATGAGAAAGCCAATCTGTCCATTTATAAAAATATCACCTCACCATCCCTGTGTGCCCTTGGAGGCCGCATAGCCTATCTTTCCATTATCTCTGCTAAGCTTTGTTGTTTCCACCAGACAGGTCCAGCTCTTTCCAAAGAGAGTGGATTTGTTGGAGGGAAACTATTCATTAGGAGGAAATCTCTAAGCCAAGTTAGGGGGGGCTGAAGTGCATTCCCACAACTACACACGTACCCACTTTGTCCTAGGAAGAGGAAAAATGTTCCTGGAAAGATTATCATGAAAACATCTAAAACTCAAGCGTCCCAAATATTGCAGACATCAATCATCACTGGACCAGGCCTGGAGCATCCATGATCTTGGCTAATATAGGTCATTTCAAAAGACCTGCTAATGGCACCAGGACATAGAGGAAAGTAAAGAAGATAATGTGGAAGTTCCACGGAGGATGTGCTTTGTTTTCATTAGATAAAACATGGTTTCAGAGCCAGAAAAGAAAAACAAAGCTTCTTCCTTTGCTCCTTTCCTTCCTTTTCTTTCTTTCCATCCACATCATGAATCCTTAGGCATAAGTATATGCACATTTGATGTCCTCAAGTGCCTATAGGAGCTTGGTGAATAAACATTGTATTAGCTGTTTGTGTCTGCCCCTACACTTAATAATGTCTTATATTTGCGATGAGTAAAATTTCCATAACTTCCTTTCCTTAATTGGGTTAACGAACTGAAGAGAAGTTTCAGACCAAGCTATTGATGGGAGGAATACTCCAAACCAAAGATACCATGGAGGTGGTTTCATGATCTTGGCCCTTTCTCTTTATTCTGCATTCAACAACCTTAACTTAAATCCAAGTCACAGCACTAGAGCTCCCTTTCTTGCCCAATCCCTTTCATCTCCTAGTTTTCCACAGGTGATCCCTAAAGGTGAATAAATTTTCATCTGAAACCACTGAGGAAAAAGGTGAGTTAGATAGGAGAACTCAGGAGTAGAGAGCTTTGGGTGATAACAGGAGCCAGAATGAGCTGTCCTTTATTTGATGGCTTAAACAACGTTTGCTTAGAACTTTGGTAACATTCTCACCAAATTCTGAAGTAAAATTTCATTCTGATTGTCTTCATCACAGTCACAGTGCCCATAATTTTGTTATTATGTATTTCTAACCTTTCCTTTTTCATTCCTTCTTTTTTGTCTTTCCTTTCTGCCTGCCTGCTTTGTCTAGAAGCAAAAAAGCCCACTTTTAGTCTTTTTTTTTTTAGAAATCAAAATGAAGCATTTTAAAAATATTCCGCTTAAAGCATTTGAGCTAATCTGAAAAGTTTTTTTTTTAATTTTATTTTATTTTTAATCTAGCAATTTTGAATCCGAAGTTCTGCTCTTCTCTTCTTAGGTTGACACAAGGACTCCTCCATGAAATTGAAGTAATAAACAGATTATGGACAGGAGCCCTATATCGAATCATCTAAGGGGAAGGAGAGATTTTTCATTCATTCTGCCATACCCTCTTCCCTGCTTCATTCTTCTACTTTAGTTACTCTTTTTTTCCTGCCAAAGAGCTAATAATACAAATACTTAAACTTTCTTAATCTAGCCAACGTATTTCCTAAACCATTCAAGAACACTTCAGAGAAACGTAGTCGGTAGGATTCGAACCTACGCGGGGAAACCCCAATGGATTTCTAGTCCATCGCCTTAACCACTCGGCCACGACTACCGATGCAAGAACCTGTTTAAATTATTCAAAATATTGTCATTCTTTCTTCTGTACACTACAGAATTAAATTGTCATTTTCCTATGATTTATCAGGATCTCTAGAAGAATTGCAGCAGCTGAAAATTTCTTAAGTCCGGAGCCAATCAGATGACAAGAATTTTCTAATTAGCCGGGCTTTGTAGGCCTTTCACAAAATATTAACAACCCACGTCCAGACCCATTCAGCAAACGCTTTCTAGCTTCCTAATACCTGGCAGAACTTAAGCTCCACGAGCATAGCTACCGAAAACTCCAGTCGAATGTCCTTTTTCCCTCCCCACTTCTCTGTTGTCTATGATCAACTATCTAATAACTTTTTACTGAATGCTCAGAAATTCTCAAGCAAAGCTCAGGAGCAGCAGGGGTGAGATGAAAACCCGGACTGGACTTCCAGAAGTGGAGGGCAGCAGCACCCCCTACCAAAGTTCACATTCGGAGGATATTTCTGCAGCCTGTTTTTCTCCACCGGCCATGTCGCTTGCAAAGAGCTGCGCAGAGGCGTGGAGGTCCCAGAAGCCTTTGTTTTGTTGGCTTTGGCTGTAAGAAGGAGTGATTTGCAATCCACCAGGGAAGGGTTTGTAGGTAAAAGCCACGAGCAGAAATCTAGGAATAAAACAAATAAAAGACTAAGAAATTTAATTTGAATTAACAGAATTTTTTCAAAAGTTTTATTTGAATAGATGCCTTCATCAGCTTGTTTCCGTAGTGTAGTGGTTATCACGTTCGCCTAACACGCGAAAGGTCCCCGGTTCGAAACCGGGCGGAAACAACTGAGTGGGGTAGTTTTCTTGCTCTGGAAATGGAAAAGATCTTTTCTAATAGTTTTCGTGACCTAATTATGCAAATCTTTATTAACAGGTCCTCTTATGTGTAAGTCACAACTTGGAAGGCCAAGGGACATCAACTAGGTTTAAAAATAAGTTACTCATTTTCTGTCTTCATTTTAGTAAACTTATTTTTTTTAATTAAAACCCCTAATTTTCAAAACATATGCATAATTTTCAGCATTCACTTTTGCAAAACCTTGTGTTGCAATTTTTTTTTCTTTTCTTCCCCAATCCCCTCTCCAAGAAGGCAAGTGATCCAACATGTTAAGCATGTGCAATTCTTCTAAACGTATTTCCACAATTATCATGCTACACAAGAAACATCATATCAAAAAGGGAAAACATGAGAAAGAAAGAAAAATACAAGCAAACAACAAGAAAAAAGTGAAATGCCATATTGCGATCCACACTCAGTTCCCATAGTCCTCTGGGTGCAAATGGTTTTCTTCATCACAAGACTACTGAAAATTGCCTGAATCACCTTGACATTAAAAAGAGCCCTGTTCCTCAGAATTGAACATCAGGACAGGTATGTGGTGCAAAGATAAACAGATTACAACCCTCGTAAATTTCTACCCTCGTAGAAACAAACAACAACAAAAAAGACCTTCAAAGCAAGCTTATTTCATTTCAGGAGGCAGAGGACACATTTTGTTAGGTAGGTCAGGAAAGTTTTAGGTTAGGTAAAGAATGATGTATCTCTTTGGGGGCAAGTAATGGTGTGGTTATTGTGGGATCTGTAAGTTTTATTAAGTTTGTATTTTAAAACTCTAATCAGGAGAGACTATGTTTTATCCAATCACACTATCCTTCTCCCAAATGTTCAAAATGGATTGAGGTGGTAATCTGTGGCAGCTTTTGGTTTATTGGTCCAAGCTTTGGATGGAAGTGATACCAGTAAGTCTGATGTTGCCTTGATTTTGGCTTCCTAATAGCTAACCTTCATTCTACTACCACATGTCCTCTGGAGACCTGAAACTGTTGCTTAAATAAGCTCCATTTGATTGGTTAAAACTCAAACATCTATATGTTAAAGATACAAAATTTCTGGCATTAAAAATACTTACATTTATTTCACTTTCAACTTTGCCTTAAGTCAATAACTTGTGACTCCAAAAAAATCACCTTTGTTTCAAAGAGCTGTTGTTTGTATTTTATATAGGATTAAATACTGGTTTTTGAATTGTCCCAGATACTATTTGCAATATAACTTGAGTCCCAAAGAACATTAGTATGGGATTCTGTCCTCACTGGTGGAAATCAGTGCCCATACTTGAATTAGGGGTAAGGGAAAGTAAAAGAGAAGGGAGAGGAGAGAGATCTAGTCCAACTTGGGTTCTACAGATGTTCAGATTTGAGGCAGAAGATGGACAGTGCCAAACATAGAAGAAAGAAAAAACTCTAAGAAGAAGCTGATACAGGAGGCACTGGTAGTTCCATTATGTCCCTATCCTGGAAGGATTTGCTACACTAGAAACTTGGGCACTTTCCCTTTGGATAAGATCTGGGACTGTCTTTTCTTGGTTGAACTGTTACCTTGCTCCCAATGGGAAAGTTCTTTCACCCTGTAGTGTCTATTCTTTATTCTCTTATGAATGTTTCCTCTGATTTGTTTTGCAATGGATATGCATAAATAGGTTTCTTTGCTAAAAAGAATATATGTGTTTTGTAAGGGTTGTATGCTCAAGGAAGCTACTTCCTTGGCCTACTCTTTTTTCTTTCTCTGCTCATTCCTAATATTTCCACTAGATAGGTTTGACTTCTGAGAAATTGACTGTGTTCTTCAGAGATAGACAGGTTGATTGGGAAATTGCTGAGGTGCTTCAGCAGGAATCACCTTTTAGGAACTTCCACAAACTGACACAACTGCCTAATCATCCTAGATGTTCTAGGAAAGCCCATCATGGCAAATCTAATACCCAAGAATCCCAATCATTTCAAAGGTGAGGGAAGGAAAAGAATGAAGGAGAAGAGAGAGTTGAAAGTAAGCTAGCAGCTGTAGGTAAGAAAAGGATCCTAGGGTCCAATGGCCAGTCCCCTTCACTTGTGCAAAGCACCCCTCCCCCCATCTCCTGCCATTCCCCTCATCTCAGCCTTGCTGGTTGCAAGTCCTATTACAGCCTACTTTGTTTTGCTCAATGCTTAATTATACTTTTAAGCTAGGTAGTATTGCTATTAAAATATATGGCTATCAACTATAACTTTTGTCCATGCTAATAAATTCCTCATCTTCCACCACCCCGTCCCATATTTTCATCCCCTCACTACTCCTATCTCCAAATTCCAGTCAAGCACCATTATCCCCTTCTATAATGGGCTCCAAAAATCCTGCTCCAATAGGCAACAAATTTTCCTTGATTCTAAATCTTTTCCTCTCTTACCCCTCTCATCTTCTAGTATTGAAACCTGTCTGCCCATGGTGACACAGAATTCCTGATTCTCCTTTCCAGTATTGGCTTCAAATACTTCAGTCAAATCCCTTGGCTCACTGGTTGAGGAGGGAGAGTTGGAATACTCCTTGCTCCCCATTTCTACTTCCAGTTTCCTTCCTTACTGCCATCACTCAGTGACCTTTTCTTCTTTGAGATTTTCCTCATCATCATTTCATCATTTCCTTCTCATTTTATCATTACATCCTAATCAAAATCCTGGTAGCGACTGTCTACTATAGAGGGTCACAGATAGTGAGGAACCCTGAGTGAGGTATAAGACCCTTTAGTTCAGTAAAAAGAACCTTGCTGACATGTCTGATTTGGTCCTCATCACCCCCCGGGGGCATCTTGGCCTTCCTGAGAAGTGGGGGGGGAGGGAAGCATGACAACCTGTGTTGTAATTAAAACAGTTATACTAAAGTGGCAAGGAAACATCTGCTTAATGCATGGGCAGTGTGCTATAGTCATGTAAGTACATTAGAATATATAAGGCTGAGAGAATTTTGAATAAAGTAACTCCTATTTTGACCATCTACATGATTTCCACCCCTTCACTTCTCACCCATGATCAGGATTCAGACTGGTACAGATATCCTCTAGTGAACAGGTCTGGACAGTCTACAAAGTTTCAGGTTATTCCCTTTCCTTCCTCAATGAGTTTGGTACTTGGTTCACAATTTTTTTCTCCTCCCCAACTCCTGATCTCAGGGTAAAAGACTTCAACTTACATATTGACGATCTCTCTCAAATACTAGTCATTTCAATTCACTTACCATGACCTATTCTTCCAACCAGTCTCAGCTACACAGAAAGATGGCAATACCCTTGTTCTTGCTGTCACTTACAAATGTGCCACCTCCATGTTCAGTAATTCAGAAATCCCCTTATTTTACTATCTGTTTTCTCTTACCAAATCCTATTCTTCATCTACACTGAGACCTTCAGTTGCTTGATACCTTAATTCTCTTCTAGGTTATTTCCCTTGGACTAACCACTCTTTCCCTGTCTTGACCCTTTTTTGAACCAATTCTACACTGTCCTCATTTCTTAAGCCCCAGACCACGTTCTCATTTTGCTGATTTTGCCATGCCAAATCTCAGTTTTTCAACATCTACCACCTTTGCTCCTCCACACATTCTCTGAACAAAAGTGGAGAAAACCACACCACCATTGTGATTGGATAAATTTTTGTTATACAACCTCACCTGGACCTTCACTCCTTTCTCATTAAATAATGTACTCCTTACTGAGACTAACCTCTTTACCTGAGATCCCATTCCATTCTATCTCCTCCAAAATATTTTATTTTCAATCTCTCCCTGTCTACTGAGTTCTTCCTTATTGAATAGAAACATGCCTATTTTTCTTCAATTCTCAAAATACCACTCACTTTATTCTTCCACTTCCACTATTATTCTATTCCTCTTTTGCCTTTTGTGTCTAAATTCCTTCTACAATAGGTGGCTTTATTTTCTCTCTTCTAAACCTCTTACAATCTGGTTTCCAACTTTATCATTTCACTGAAATTGTTCTCTTCAAATATTAACAATGATCTTTTAATTGCAAAATTCAGTGGCCTTTTCTCCATCTTCATTCTCCTTAACCACTCTGCCGGTTTTGACAGTGTTGATTAATCTTTCTTCCTCGGTATTTCTTTCTAAGTTTTTGTTTTTGTTTTTGTTTTTTACACCACTCTCCTTCTTTCTATCTCTCAAAATGATCCTTATCAGTCTCCTTTGTTGGATCCTCACCCAGATTATTCTCTCTAACCTGTTTCCCACAGGTTTCTATGGTGAGTCATTTTCTCTTCTCCCTCTACACTACTTCATCAACTCCCATGGATCTAATTACCATTTCTACTCTGCTGAGCAGCAACCTTGTCTCCTATGTGTCACTTTCCCTATCCCATCTGTGCCAAGGTCCATCTATTTGCCACATCTTTGCAGCAACTCTCAAATACACTCTCCTTTCTTCTGCCACCACTGATGTAGGATCTTATCACCTCATTCATGCACTATTGCAATATCCTGCTGGTGGGTCTACCTCTTTAAACATCTCCGGGCTTCAATTCTACCCTCCATAAGAGTCATGAAAAATTGGCATGGAATCCAAGTTTCCTCAAGGAGTGTCCCCCTGAATAACCAGAAATAACATTTTTTGCAAATATATCATTTAAGTTTTACAAGTATATAATTTTACCCATACAACAACTCTTTTTATCATCCCCATTTCCACGTGAGGTAATGGAGGCTAATAAGTTAAGTGACTTGCCCAGAGTCACACAGCTTATAAGTGTCTGAGGTTGAATTTGAACTCAAATTTTCCTGTCTGTGTGTCTGGCTATCCACTGCACCATGTCAAAAGGCTTTAAGCTCGCTGATTTGAGGGTAAAAGCGTCCCTCTTGTTTTCCAGATGAGCCACTTTAGGCCAAGGGGGTGAAGTGACTTGCTTAAGATGCCATGGGTAATAAAAATACATGATTTGACACCAGAGCCCCTGTTGTCCTTAGGATACTGCAGGAGGAAACAGAGACAGAAAATCTAGCCACGAAAATCCTTCTAGGAACCTTCCATCCGAGTCCAATTGGAAAGCCAGAGCTGTCTGGGAAAGAAAGGCTCAAGGGAAGTCAGGATGTAGTGGCCCCCATTATCTAAGAAAATCCAGAAGCACAACTAGTTGCCCCGGCTCCCAAAGTGATGGGGGCGGGGCTCGTGAAGCTCATCAATCCCAGAGCGCACCGGGGCAGATGTTTTCAAAAGGAGAGTCTGGCGAATTAGCCGGAGCGTGAAGGGGAATTGACTCGCGGAGGCTTCTGGGAGAAACAAAACTTGCTGAAAGCTAAGCTTCGCACAATTCATGTTAGTTGTTGGTGCCTTAGCCTCTGGGAGAATAGAGTCCGGGAAGGTGTTGATCACCCAGAATTTCCGTCTCCTTTGGCTCCTAGTGACGTCATTGCTGAAGTGCTGTTGAAAGAACTCAGTTGGGTGAGACTGCGCTAACAGGGGCCAGCACCCTCCTCCTTTCATCCTCCGCGACCTGGACCAGGCCGGGTGCCCTGGAGTCTCCTCGAACGGGTCATAAAAGTGACTTCATAAAAGTCTACCCCTCGAAAACCGGCAGGATTTGATTGTTTTGTTAATTGATAGTTAAAAGCATATAAAAAAGGCATTTTTTTTCTTCTGAGAGTCGAATGTTAAATATTTACCAGCACACTTGGCACTTTAGCCCCCTCCTATCTTTCCAGTCATCCATGAGAATAATTTATTAATTACTGTTTTGTTGTTTATTTCTTAGTTTTGTATGTTGTGCTTTGCTTATTTTGCCTCAGAAGATTCACTCCCCATCTCCAAATTACTTTTGTTTGCTTTTCTGTACCCACAGTGAGCAATCTTTTTCCTGATTTTTCTTTTCTATTTTTCTTTTTTTTTAAGGGCACAAGTAACTATTTCATCTCCAGATTATATATTAAAATTGTTTTCCCAGGAAGTATACCCGGAAAACTTCTGTCATTTAAAGTTTTATTGTTTTTGTTTAAATGTTTCCATTAGTCTTTTCAGATTTGCTTGATCTCCTATACTTAAGTACTGTTGAAATGAAAATGTTTTTCTTCACTATGCCTATTCCTAAATTTTTTTATGTGTTTCATGTTTACAAGCAAGTTCTGAAGGTCTCTGCACAATTATATGATACATGTCAGTATTTGAAAAAATAGATAATCTTTTATGAATGAGTTTGTCTTTTGTTTAGGCAATTCTTGCGTAGTGTATTAAATCGTATAGAATTCCACTTGCTATATTGTTTAATTTTGTTGAATGAATGAATATTTCATTTGTCACTCATGAAGCATCTTTTAAAAGATGAAGCTTAAAAGCAGATGAATTGTATGGTTATTTGTTTGATGTGGAAAATTATAGCAGTTGCCTAATATTAGACAAAGATTCAGAATATAAGGATAAAGACATTTTAAGGATATGAAGAGGTTAGAATATTGTATAATTAAGACTCCAAACATAAAAACAAGTGAGAAAAGTTCTCATGCTATCACGTGAGTCATTTGAACATAGATTCTTTCTGACGCAATTGGCCGTAGTAAGTAATACATTGAGCTCTGTTACAGAGCAGAATGAGGGAAAAGAGCTTCTTTTAAAAATCTTAAATCAATATTAAGCAAAAATGGTTTGCCTACAAAGAAACTAAATATTTACAATTAAATTCAGAAATGAAACTTGATACATATGTAAGGCTGAGACTATACTTTCCATGTTAGATAATATAGGCCAGAATTTGCCATTTCTGAAAACAGGAATCATGTCTTCCAGGAGACCAGCAGTGTGAGATTTGGTTTAGGCCAGTTATCGAAGAAAAATAGTATAATACAACCAAGGCAATAATGGTAATGAGATCGACAGAGTCTCAGAAGGACAGTTTCTGATGTTGTATATAACCTTTTGACCAGGCAATCTGTAATTCAACTGAAAGGCTTGTTTGGAAATTAAAGATTGAGTAAAAAATTATAAAGGCATATTTAAACTTTATTCATAATTTTTTCAATTTTCATTTCATTTTCATAATTCATTTCAGCATAAAAGGAAAAAAAATCTGTTGACTTCATAGGCAGAAGAGATTGTAGAGTGCAGATCCTATTCTAGAAAGGTACAATAGAATGATACTTCAGACTGCAGCAAACATGGAGCCATATGATATTTGTATCTCCAAGTCAGATGGGAAGGTACCATAATTTTTATAGTACAGCAATATAAGAGATGGTAATGTATCATCATTAACATAATATCCATTGATAAAATTATATCACTTTCTGATGTTGAATCATTTGGCAGTGATGAGGTCTTTGATGGCAAGAACTTTCTTTCCTGAGTACTCAGAAGCTGTGGTAGCATCACTCATAGAGGCAGTTTCCAGGATGTAGCTTTATGGTGTTTTTTTTTTTTTTTTTGCTAGGATACTTACTATAAAGGCAGAATTGGTAGCAGGACCAGCAGTGAGGATGGGAATAGGGATAGGGCCTTTGAGCTTGCCTATCTGTCATTGACAGTCAATTAGGAGGTAGAGTTAGAGTAATGACATAGAAAGTGGGCCCTTTCTCCAGTAGTTTTTCCCTCCCAAAGTGCAGGCTTTAGGGACCAGGTTGGAAATAGAACCCACTGGTCTAAAGAGCAGTGCTATTCTTATGGCTTGGATTCAGGGTCTTGAGCTATCTCCATCAGAATCTGAGAGAAGGTAGTGGTTTGACTTGGCTGGCATATCCTGTCTCTTGCTCATTTAGACTGGCTTGTCTGTCATGTAAGATGGTCATCACATACCATCTACTAGTTCAGATATAGGATCAGAGAGGTCATCATGTGGCAGAAGAACCAGGTCTAAACAATCAGGCACTAGATCAACTTATATTACAGGTAAATCTGAAGAAATTGTTACGGATCCAGGCCATAGTACTAGATATTGCTCCTCTGAATTGTGCCTTATATGTTTGAGTAATTTTTATTTCATTTTGCTGATATGTTTAGTTAAGTACTCATGCTTATATTCTAATGATGTCTATTATTGGTTTCCTTATTGCTTATTTGCATGTACACTAATGATTATAGTTAATATTGTTTTTTATAGACTGATATTGTTATAACTAGTTTGCTTTGCCTTTTATGATTTTTTCCTGTGAACTATGGATAAGCATGTACTCTTGATTTGCTTTTCATGTGTCCTGTATAATTACGTGACATTACTTAACTATCTTCCATTAAATGATACTTTGTATAGTGTCATCTCTGTTGTTTTTACTGTTAATAAACATTTCTTTTTGTGAGTACCAAAGTATTGTTCCCTGGGATGCCAGAACAATCAGTATCATTATTGTGAAGTGTTGATGTTTCTGTTTATGCTATATAGCTACAGGTGCCAAACAGATCCTGCTCTATTTTTTGTTTGATTTCTGGCTTTTGAGGCACAGCAATCTGACTCCTGGAAGAAAGAATGGAAAGGGATTTGGAAGTGGAGTTTAATTGCTGGAGTACCTCTTCCTATCTTTGGAGGGAACAAGTTAAAATGTTGATATCTTGTCATGTTGCTCTCTCAGTACTGTCCTTCAGAGACATTATGAGAGCAATGGATTGCTGCTGTCCTTCCAACAGATGTATAGCCAGTGTAATGTGGAAAAACTTTGGTTAAATGTGACTGTCCCTCTCAAAGACATCACGTGGCAGAACCTCTGAGCCCTGCCCATAGTAAAACAGCCATGTTTAATTGCTTTTCTCCAGTGTTAGCTGGAAGAAGGAATAGCTGGTCTCTGCTTTTGCAGTCGGAAACACTTAGCATGCTTGACCTGTGATATTTCCACTGAATTGAACTCCAAAAGCATTTATGAAGTACTTGTTCTATGCAAGGCATTGTCTTAAGTGCTGATAGTTCCTTTCCTTTCATAATACCTTATTCTTTGCCAACATACTTTTCAATCCAATGAAAGAAAGACCACACACATGTAAGGGAATGGTGGCAAGAAATGAATAGGTTGATTTCAAAAATCATTGGGATGATGTCCTTGAATGAAGCCATAAGAGAATAGATTGCCACGTTACTTCCTAAAAAAGTAAAAATGTTAATTTGATTATGGTTCCAGACCTAGAAAGGGTAAGGAGTAGAATATATGACTATCAAGGTGGAGAAGAAAAGTGAAACCTGGCTGTAGAGAGCTAGTTTGATATAGACACATAGGAGGCAATCACTAATCCGAAATAATAATTCTGGACCTGAATCAGAATTCTGAAATGGATGAATCATCCAAAACACTGTGTCCAGCCAGGTAGTGTAATTACAACTTAAAACTAACATAAAGAGACTATTTGGGATGGAAAATGGAAAATAGATGGAACAAACATTCATGCAACTATCACCATTTTTTTCAGAAAGTTTAATTGATATAGCTAGGAACAGCTGAGTCATTCCGGAATAAGAGTCCTCTAAATCTGGAGGAAATCATACTATAGTATGACATTACTGAGTGTTTATAGTTAATATCATAAACACTATATTATAATTTCATCAGCAGATTGTTCTTCCTGAAGAGATCAGAATAATTGGAACAGATGATTATGGAAATAAACTCTTCAGTTGTTGGTGTAGGGGGTATTATTCTTGCTTAGGAGAGGGGAAATACAATCCAAATTGAGGAAGCAAAAGAGGGTGAGAGAAGATTATACTGCCAATAAGAGTGATGAATGAGATCTCCCAAGTTAATATTTGGTGTTAGGATCTAAACAATCTCAATTTTAAACTACTTTATTCTAGAAGAGTGTATATTTCTCTTTTCTTTACCAAAAACAAAACACAACAAAATATTCTGACTGTCCACAACAAGTTGGGATTGATTCTAGAGAGAATCTTTAATACTTCATTCAGTCAATAACTTTCATTTTTGTTTTTCAGTTATTTTCTGCCATGCTTGACTCTTCATGACCCCATTTGGGTTTTTTTGTTTGTTTGTTTGTTTGTTTGTTTGTTTTTTGGCAAAAATGCTGGAGTGGTTTGCCATTTCCTTCTCCAGTTTATTTTACAGATGAGGAAACTGAAATAAACAAAGTTAAGTGACTTGTCCAGAGCCACATAGCTAATAAGTCTGAGGATGAATTTGAAGTCAAGAAGATGAGTCTTCTTGACTTAAGGCCTAGCACTACTTGGAATCTTGGAAAAAGCAAAATCGACCTGAGGCACCTGTAGGGATCTACAATCTAGAACCAAAAAAAAGTCTTTGCAACTGGATCAAGGAAAGACAACCACAATAATAACAACAAAAAAGCAAAAAACATTCTGTTTCTGACTAGAGTCAGGTCTTATAACCAACTCTAGGTATACAAAGAAAAGTCTCTACCTTTAAGGGGTTTGAGTTTCACCAGAAGGGAAGTGTAAACGATAGGAAGTTTATTCCACTTTGCTCCAAGTTACTGAAGTTTAGAAGGTGAAAGACAGTCCTAGACAACTTCTACAATTAAAACAAGTGAGTTAAGCATTGTGTAGAAAATAATTAGTAAAAATGGAAGCTATCTCTTGCTGTGTCCCAAGATCTATGGTAGTAGGATTTTAGCTCTTACCCTACTGGACTCTTTTGTACTGTCTGCCTTAAGCTTTTAGTCTAACTGCCAAAATTGCTCATTCTGGCTAATCCAAAGCATTGGCTTTCATATTTTTAAAAGGATGTTGACAAAAATGAATGCATGATTTATACAAAAAAGATGATACCATAAGTAAATTAAGAGGGCAAAGAATAGTCTACTTGTCAGTACTATGGATTGGGGGAAAATTCATGACCAAAGAAGACAGAGAATATTTCAAATGTAAAATAGATAATTTTGATTATATTAAATTAAGAGGCTTTTGCACAAACAAAATCAATGCAACCAAGATTAGAAGGAAAGCAGAAAGCTGGAAAACAATCTTTACAATTACTGATAAAGGCCTCACTTCTCAAATATCTAGAGAACTGAATCAGGTTGATAAATGGCCAAACAATATGAACAGATAGTTTTCAGATGAAAAAATCAAAGGTATCTGTATTCATATGAAAAAGTGTTCTAAGTTAAATTTGATTAGAGAAATGAAACTCTGAGGTCCCACTTTACACCTAAGAGGTTGGCTAAAAAAAGAAAATGACAAATGTTGGAGGAAATGTGGGGAAATTGGAACACTGTTGGTGGAGTTCTGAACTGATCCTACCATTCTGGAGAACAGTTTGGAACTGTGCCCAAAGGGCAACCAAGCCATTCATAGCCTTTAATCCAGCGATACCACCCCTAGCTCTGTATTCCCAAAGAAAGGTAAGAGACAGAGACAGACAAACAGAAAGACAGAGAGTACAATCTACATGTGCAAAAAAAAAGAGCTTATAGAAGCTCTTTTCCTGTTAGTAAAATATTGGAAATTATGAGTACTTGGCGAACAGCTTAACAAGTTGTATGTAAATGTAATGGAATATTATTGTGCAATAAGAACTAATGAGGAAAGAGATTTCAGAAAAAAAACCTCTAAAAGGATTATTTGAAGGAACTAGAGATATTGAACTTGGAAAACATAATCTGAGAACAAAATGGGGTGGAGATGCTGTCTTTTGGATACAATACAAATTCCTCAGTCTGGCACTTAAAACCCTCTACACTCTGATTCCCATCTGCTTTTGCAGGTGCTTCATTATTCCGAATCACAAGTTCCTGTCAAATAGATCTATTAGATATTTTCTAATTTCATGCATTCCCCTCCTTACCTTCCTCTGTCCCCTTTTTTTGCCCTTTTTCATTCTATCCCTAAATCTATACTCACTTCTACCTCAGCTTCAAGTTTCAGCTCTAATGTAACTTGCCTTAGGAAGCCCTTCTTCTTCCCAGTTGTTAATGTGCATTGGATTCCAAAATTACTCATTTATTTGTGTACACAATATGGTCCTATCATACAACATAAGCTTCTTGAATTCAGGGGCTGAAACTTTTTAGTCTTTCTACTGGAAAATGTGAGTTCATCTACTTTGACACTTCAAGTCAATTGGTTGACTACCACATCCTTACTCCACACATTAAAATTCCTCTTCAATCTACCATTTGCTTTCTTTATTCTTGTTTAAAAAATAGTAATAGTATCCAATTTCCTTATCAAATTCAATCTCATAATTTTACCCTAGATCCAACTCTCTCCTGGAAACTTGCTCTCTTAATATCCCTGCCCTTATCTTCTGACTCCTTACATGCTTATTCAACTTCAACCAAACTTTTCTTTCACTCCAGCTATTGGATAACAGCTGTCATAGACAACTTCTTAGAAACAGTATTAAAAAAAAAAAAAGAAAGAAAGAAAGAAAAGAAAAGAAACAGTATACACTTCAACTACATCTCCATTTCCTCACTTGCCTACCATTCACTTTCCAACCTTTTACCATCTAGTTTAGTTCACAGAATCAACTAAAATTGCTCTCAAACAATGATTTCTGATGTGGTAAATCTAGTAGTCTTTTCTTAGTTCTCTTGACATGCTTGTATCATTTGAAATTAATCATCTCTTTATTTATACATTTTATTCACTTGGTTGCTTCTTCTAATGCTTCTACTTCTTTGACCATTCTTTCTTGTTTTCCTTTGATGGATGAGCAATTACTCTCTGATCCCGTCTCTATGCATAGGTTAGAAGAGGAAAATCCCCAACAATTAGTAGCTAATGCTAAATGGAGAAATAAGTGTGTGAAAGGTATGTAGTAATACTAAAAAGTGAAAATAAAACTCAACACACAACTAATATTCTAGAATGATTTATTGGGGGAGGGATAAAACTTGGGGGATGAGGACATAATCAGCCAGATCTGAAAATGAATTAATTGAATTGAATATAAAATGATTTATGTTCTTTCTAGTTATGTTTTGAAAGGCCTTTAGAGTTCCTGGCTTATGTCAGCCAACAGTACATTGAAACAAGTACCAGAATTTATATGATGGGCAAATGGTAAATCTTTAACAATAATACAGTTTGAGTTTCCATTACAAGAGAAAAATAACTTGCTTCTAAAATCACTTACCCTTAAAGTTTCACTTCACTATCTCCTCTAAAAGGCTTAAGAGTATTAATTGCCAGTTTACATAGGACTGATCTTATGAACAATTGTTGTTTTTTTGTTCCCTCCCCCCAAAAATGCATGATTGCACCTTTGGGCAACTCAACTGACCTGGAGTCTATGTTTTGCTTCTAAGAGGCTACCAGAGGTTGCCAATCCTTCTGCAATAGCTAGCCTCTCTTTAATTCAGTCAAATTTCATTGAAAAATTTCTTCACACCTCATAAAATGACTTCAAAAAGTAGATATTGTTTTTATTGTGTCTAAGACCTTTTCAGCTCTTTGTCTCAGTTACCTGCCTCTCTACCTTTGGTAATTTCATCATCTGGGTGGAGAAGGGGCAGAGGTGGTGATAGGCAATCAATCCACTTGCTGTGTGCTAAGCAACCCCTTCCATCTCCCATTTTTCCCCTTCCTCTCCTACATCACCAAATCCAACACAAGATAAACTTTCCATTCTCTCATTTGTAAGCACAGTCCAGGGCAATAAAGCAAAGCCAGCCTATACAGCCATTTCAAACCTTCAATGGTCACATCAGACAATCTGATCACTTAACCTGAATCGTGAGAATCTTCCTAACAAGTCCCGGGGCCAGGGGGGTGGGAGAGCAAGAGAAGAGTATGGAAATAACATCTAAGAAATTATCCACTTACCCCCATTCCACTACAATTAACAGTCTCTTTTGTTACCGCTCTGCCCTTCCAGGTGCAGTAATTTTTCTCCTTTTTGTGAAGCTCTATGCACTCAGATACCTCCAATTTTTAAGACTCTTACTGATGAAGGGGTTTGGTTTTTGTTTGTTTGTTTTTGTTTTTGTTTTTTCCCTTCTTAATGATAGACTGCTTTTGCCTTCCCTCTGAGATTATCCCCAATTTATCCTGTACGTACCTTGTTTTATGCATAGTATGTTCGTCCTCCCGTTAGAGTATAAAAACCTTGATACTGGGCACAATTTTTACCTTTCTAATCTCAGTGCCTAAGCAGAATGCCTGGCATATAGTAGTTCTTAATGTTTTGTTGTCTTAATGACATTTTTTTTTCTTGAGTAGAAGGCAAGAAAAACAATAGTTTCAATGAAAAGTGAGAGGAAAAAGCATCAGATGTAAGAACAACAGAGACCCTCAAAGAAGGCTTTGAAAACATTTACCGTTGGAGAACAATATTTTTATAAATGCGTTTCCAAAATCCTTTGCCAGTTTTTAAAAATAAATAAAATAAAATAAACAAATAATTTAAAAAAATAAAATCCTAAATTAAATAAATTATATATATACATATATATATATACAGATTATATATACAGACTTGAGAACCATTAGAGACTTAAAAGAAAAATCACTGCAATAACTACTGAAAAAAAATCCGATCTAGCACTTGTTCTGTCGACGAGGTGGCCGAGTGGTTAAGGCGATGGACTGCTAATCCATTGTGCTCTGCACGCGTGGGTTCGAATCCCATCCTCGTCGGGCTTTTTCGCTCTGAATGTCACAATTCCCTACTCTTGGAGGCGTGCTCCTGAACATTTGCCATGGTTTCCCAGTTCTCCAACTCATTTTACAGATAAGATTACTTAGGTAAACAGGGTTAAGTGATTTGCTTAACAAACTGCCACTTAGCTCACACTGTTATCCAGGCTATTTATCAGAGAAAGTCTTGGCTTTTATGTCGGAAATTATGCTTTCCCATTTCCCAGTTAAACTCATTATGTCAGCCCCCACAGTAAGAACTCCCAATGATACCTTGTTTTCTAAACTGAAACCTTAAACCTTCAAACTTCAACAATCTTGCCTATTCCTTTACAACTATTTATTGAGCTCTAACATATACTTGTTGAGGTGTGAGAAATGAGGGCTGAGTTCCCCTGACAGCAATGGAGTCCCTTGGCCGGCCGCAGGCTTTATGAAAGAATTCACAAACCCCAATGAATGAGGCGAGAGATTTGTGGCAAAAATGGGTTTATTACGCTGAGAAAACAACTTTCCCAGCGGGCCAGTTCCAAAAGGGAAGTAACGAAGATTTGGGGTTCAGAATCGCCTTTTATCAGCCTTCTGAGATTTGAGGCTGGGGAGGTGATTATGCCCAGGTCAAGATCTCCAATTGAATAGGTGGAGATCTCATCTAAGAGTTTCCCTAAGAACAGGAGGGTGAGACCCCTCCCAGAGGCCAGGAGGGGTTTCCATTCAGGGCCTCAGCCACCCAGGGCCACTCTTCCCCCCACGATAAAGGGGTACACAGGATCAAGGACACACAATCAAGGGGGACAGAGTTTACATCATACTGAACACAATAAAGAGCTAAGAGAGCAGATGCAAAAATTAAATTTTAAGATAGTGTTGCCGTCCTGATGGAAAGTAGTTTCTCTATTCTTCCCACTTTGATCTTCCTTTTTTTTTGACCAAATCAGCCAGAATTTCCTATAATACTTTGTTCTTGCTGTTTTGCCCGCTAGGAACAGACTTTTTTGTTTGCCTCCCTCATTCCACCCATTTCCATATCCCAGTCTCCAACCCCAAGTGGCTCTCTACTCCCATCTCCTTTCATATTTCTCAGGACTCACAAAATCCTAGAAATAGAATCCAAGAGATGGTAAGGTAGCTACTAAAGTATAGAGAGGTTGGTTAGAAATACACTTTTGATACTGAAAATCAGATATCAAGGAAATTTTATTAAAGAAGAATCTTAAGGAATCGTCTTAACGTTTCTGACCATAAGTGGGCCCACTCCTCTTCAGGAAGAGGGAGCATTGAGCACAGAAGTGGGAGAAACTGTATAGGCACAGCCCCTACTTCAGAGAACGAGTGGTCCATTTATTTTGGGTTACAATCTTTCTGATATGCCTACTACATGTTTCTTCTTAATATGTATAAAACATGTTCCCCCTCCCTCACCAGACATCCCATGTTCAAAAATGGAGGAAAATTCCTCCTAAGGGTATGTTGTTTAATTTCAATTAGTCTATTAAGCAGGTGCAATAGTGATTTGGTCAAGTCAGGTCATTGACCCCAACTAATTTGGGCTGGATGAGCTATTCTTAAGCTTATGGTTTTTCTCAAAACCACAAGACTCTTTCTAATTGGCTGAATCCACCTGTACCAACTTTTCAGCATTTCTTACAGGTTGCAAACATGTAAGTGGAGAGTTGTCAGAATTACTTAATTGCAATTAGGCATCCTAAACTTATTATTCTAAAATTGAACTCAATGCTGCCATCCTCTCTCCTTCTCCTCTTCTTATTTTTCCTATTATTGTGGAGGATATCATAATCCTCCTGATTACCCAGGTTCATAACCTAGATATCCTCTATGACTTCTCATTCACTTTCATCCATCCCCATCTAATCTGTTTTCAAGTCGATTTTACTTTTGTAATTTATTTCAGATATTACACCTTCTCTCTGACACTAATGCCACCTTCATCAGGGCTTCATCACCTCATACATGGACTATTACAATAGCCTTTTTTGTTGGTCTCCCTGACTCAAGTCTCTCTCTACTTCAGTCCAATCCTACCTTCCTAAAATTCAAGTTTAACTGTATCAACTTCCTTTTCAATAAACTCCAGTAGCTCCTTTTTACATTTAAGATTTTGTGATTATTAACAGAATTCTCTGTTTATACAAAATCCTCAAATATTATTGTGCAAGACAGGGAAAAATGAAGAATTCACAGAGGGGAACAATCAATGTGTGTATATATATATTCTTTAACTCTCAGTTAGAGTTAAAGAAGCCTGGTAGGCCTCAGTTTGTCCTCCCAGAGGTCACATGGCAGGAGACAAGGACATAACATTTAATTCATAATCGTCCAAAAAAGGAATGAAATTGTTGCAGCCAATCAAAGGGGTAAAGGGAGGGGTTAATGATTTTTGAAGGTTGGGAGGGAATAAAACTGGGCTCCTATTTTGGAGCAGTGGCTCTCCTCCCTTGGAGTACTTCCCTTTTGTTTGAGGCCTATTGGATAGATCAAATTTCATGAAATTATAATTAAATATTTTTCTGCTTTTGACTTTGAGAGATCTCTGAGTAGTCATTTTGGGTGAGGGTCCGCATGTCTCACACATTATAAATCCTATATAACCTGGCCCGCTTCTATCTTTCCAGGCATTTCTTCCATTTCATTTGTTGTTTGTCTTTCATTCTTAAAAAGGACCATGACATCAGGAAGGTTATGGCAAGACTTGCAAGTTAATTGGATTTAAGTGAGGGAAGGGTGTGCAAAGTCACCAATCTCACTCTCTCCTCTAGAGTCATCTAGTTCCGTGGCAAGATATAGATCAGTATGACTGGAACTTACCCCCTCCAGTCATCTAGCACCTTGCTCAGTTCCAAAGATACTGTCCTCTTTACAATGTTTCCCACAAGATATTCAACTCCCTACTGTGGGCACTAGTATTTCCAAGTATCTGGAGTTCTCTCACTCTTTGTGCTTGCTTCCTGGTTTTCTTCAAGTCCCACCTAAAATCCCACCTTCTGCAAAAGGGCTTTCTTGATTCTGTTAATGCTAGTGACTTTACTATGTTGATTTTTCCAATCTTTTTTCTATGCATGTATTAGTTTTTGTGTATAATGGTTTCCCTCTCTTCCCTCTTTAGACTGTGAGTTCCTTTGACCTTACTATCCTCATTGACTATGCAGTAACTGGCACATATTAGTTGCTTAGTGCTTCATGACTTCACTTCAAGTGATACTTTCATAAGGCTATGATAACTAAAGTGATATACAGAAGATTTAAATCTTTCTATTATATTTATGTCATTCACAGATGTTAAACATTTAAATGTGAACACAATCTAAACTTAAGAAACCTCAATTGAGAAAGAAATTGGAGTCAATTAAAAAGTCTAAGAATAATGAATCCCAATTCAGAATTAGGAAATCATTCTTGTACTGGTAAAAATGTACTATCCTAGTGAAGAAATCTTCAATGTTAGGTGTGATTAGCGAAGGAATTTATAAAAATTAATCCTGTAGGCAAGCAGGAAGAAGGCTCTGACAATGGAGATCAGTTTACTTTCTTGATCCCACCCTCTAAAAGTAATCCAGTCAGAAATCCAAGTTTCCTCAAGACTCAGACTAAATTTTCCATATAAAACAATTTATGCCCCATGGCTTTGCTGTTATCCTCCTTTGGGTCTATCTGCCAGGGGGCACTCCACCTATTCTAATACTCTTAATTCCACTATATTGCTCAACCCTACTTCTTCTCCTTACATCTAATTAACTCTATTTTAGGATGCTGTCTTTTTCAGGATTTAGCCTGCCAGCTAAGGGCATGCATGCTCCAACCTCATGGGATGTTCCCTTTCTACTGGGAAATTGTGAGTTCCACTGAGGAGGTCTTTCAAATGCTCTCCTACTCTAATTCATATTTATCATTGGTGTCTATTGTATCCCTCCATCTTGTCTGTAACTTCTTCCCTAAATAAATTTAGCTTTTTCCAAAAAGAATGGACATTGTGAATACTTCCCATGACTGAACCCCAACTTTTAGTACCTGCCATTATTTGTTGACAAACCCCATATCATTAGTAAAAATACTCCCCCCCATCCATTTATTTAAGAATATTGAATATTGGGGAAAAGCTACAACTAGGGCTATCAAAATGTAAGCACCAGAGAACTTATCCTTAGTTATGAAATATGTTCATTCACTAGGGTTACTAACCTTGCCCAGAAAATATGGGGTGTGGATCCTTCAGTTATGTATCTTTCCCCCCAATCTCATATCTGCCCTCCTCACCCTAGTCATTTATTCATTCATTCAACAACGGTTTCCTAAATACCTGCCACATGCAGAGAGCATAGTGCTTGCCTAACAATGTACAAAAGTCAAATAAAGTTGTCATGGAGCTCAAATCAGATCACTTTCCAGTTCTGCTGTGCTGGTCACCAGTTTGAACATAAAAAAAATTTTCTAGTCCCCTAAGATTGGAATGTACTTCTGCGTCATTTTTTGCCTAGCAAAATTCCTTTAAGACAGAGCAAATGACAATTTATATAATCAGCTCTTCCTGGCAGATAGGTCCCTCTCCTTCGAATTAAATTATATATGTGCTCACTCATAAGACTCTGGATACTTGAGGACTGGGATTGTTGAGGTTCTATTCTTCCATCCCTAGTACCCTGGCAAAGTGCTTTCTAAGAAAATATTTAGTGATGTTTATTGAATAGAATAGAATTGATTACAAGTATCAGAAATGTTATTTATAAATGCATCCCATACTTTTCCTCGATACATTCCCTAATTTAGATGGAATAGCTCAAGGATAAGTTTCTCTCATGTTGCCAATTCTAAGATAAAACTTATAGACGCTTTTATTAGCACAGGTCAGAACTTTCTGAAATTTCATTCCATGTAATTAATTTTAAAGAAAGTTACTCATCTTTTAAACATTTAGGAAAGGAAAACATACTTTCTTTGGAGATGCCGGGGATTGAACCCGGGGCCTCATACATGCGAAGCATGCGCTCTACCACTGAGCTACATCCCCTCCCCTATGAGAATTTGTTACAATTCAAGTAAATAAAGGAAGGTAATGAGGGGTAAGGGAAGCAGAGAGGGTTTCATGGGCTGGAGTAGAAAGGAGCAAGAATCTATATTCCATCTTTTTGTTTATTCTCTCCCCCATCCCCCCAAAAAAATCCTCTTTGAAGTTATTCCCAATTTCATAAATCCAGAGTCTCAATGTTGAAAAAGATTTCAAGGACAGTCTAGTCCCATACACATGTGAACAAAGAATTCCATGCTTTTTCCACCATATCAGACTGTTTCTTGACAGTCTTTAAAAAGATATAAACACATAACTACACACTAGAAAACACCATCAGTTATAGGCTGGACTTATTCAGATTTGATCAAAAACAGTGGTCTCTGTTTATAACAATACAATATTTACTGAGTACTCATTATGTGCAAGGAACCATGCTAAGCTTTATGCAGAGTACAAAGAAAAATGTGAAGAGAGTTAAATCTTCCAGGGAAATAAGACAACTATTCAAATAACTAGAATTTAGGAAGAATATAAAAAGGGGCACAAGCTACAGAGCACCATATGATTTCAAAGGAAGTCAGTCAACTGTAAACAAGCATTTATTAAACATTTACTAAGTGAAAAAGCATTTTGTTTAAGTCTGGGGATATAAATAGGAGAAAAAAGAAAGACAGTCTGTGCTCTCACTAAGATTACATTGTAAGAGAGGTAACTAGCATAGAAAAGAACATTTAAAAGCTGTGAGGAATACCTTGTCCAGATGCATAATGGAGAAGTCATGCTGAAAAAATGATGAGATGGCAAACCTGAGTATCCTCCTTTAATGGATATTCTGGTAGAAGTTACATAATCAGAGGTTAGAAGCTAGAGGAATTTTAAACACTTACTATGTGCTAAGCACTGTGATAACACTTTTACAATTATATGTTTTTTATTTAATATTTCTCCAAGTTACATGTAAAACAATTTTTACATTTTTAAAAAAAGTTTTGAGTTCCAGATTCTGTCCCTTTTGCCCTCCCCATCTACCCACGCATTGAGAAGGCACATGTGAAATTATTCAAAATATTTTCATTAAAATCATGTTGTGAAAGAAAACATAAATCTTTCCCCACACACCAAAAAAACCCTTTAGAAAATAAAGCTGTGTTTTGTTTTGTTCTGAGTATGCTTTAATTTATATTCAGACACAATCATTTCTTTCTCTGGGTATGGATAGCATTTTTCATCATCAGTCCTTCAGAGTAGTCCTAAATCAATGTATTGCTAAGAATAGTAAAGTCATTTATAGCTGATCATCAGTGATAACACTTCATTTGAATTAATCCTATAATATGAAGGTACTTTTGAGGTAGAAATTTCAGGACTGATGTGATCTTCCAGAATGAAGAGATTTCTATGATATGATGAAATCCAGAGTTCAGCCTGTTAAAAAATTAATAATGTGAAGGAATAAAGAATAATACCTCCTTCTTCATAAAAAGACCATCAGAGTAGGTTTTAGCTATCTGTGCACAAAAGGAGAATTAAAGAATAAATAGGACTCCTGCTTAGTGTGGATGAGGTGTTGATAATGGATGAGAGAAAGGCATTTTTAGATTGATCAATCAATAGACATTCATTAAATGCCTGCTATGTACCAGTTAAGGTCTAGGGATATAAGAAGAGCAACAAGACAGTCCCTGCCTTTAAGGAATGGACAATCTAATGGTGGAGACAACACACACAAAAATATATACAAAATAAGCTACAGGCAGAATAAATAGTAAGTAATTAAAAGAGGGAAAGCACTGGAATTAAGAGAAATTAGGGCAAAGTGGATAGAGTGACAGACCTGAAGTCAGAAGACTCATCTTCCTGAACTGAAATCTAATCTCAGACACTAGCTGTTTGACCCTTGGCAAATCCTTAACCCTGTTTGTCTCAGTTTCCTCTTCTGTAAAAATTAGTTGGAGAAGGAAATGTTAAAGTACTTCAGTATCTTTGCCAGGAAAACTCCAAATGAGTTCGACATGACATGACTGAAAACGACTTAATAACAATGGACCATGGGGTTTAATTGGGACTTAAAGAAAGCCAAGGAAGTCAGTTATGAGGAGGGTTTAAGTTCTAAGCAAGGAGAACAGCCAGAGAAAATAGCTGAAGCTAATAGATTAAGGGTCTTGTTTGTGGAACAGTTAGAAGGCTGGTGTCACTGGAACTAGGAGTGTGTAAGGAAAAAGGTATAAGAATTTTGGAAAAATGGGAGAGGGCTAGGTTATGAAAGGCTTTGAATGCTAATTACAGCATATTATATTTGCTGCTGGAGGCAATAGGAAGTCACTGGGATTATTGAATAGGGGTATGAATTTGGCCTGCATTTTAAGAAAATCATTTAGCAGTTGAATGGAAAATGGATTGAAGAGGAGAGAAACTTGAGGCAGGCAGATCTGCTAGCATGCTGTTTCAGTAATCAAAACCTAAATTCCCCTAGATAACAAGTAATCCAGTATATGTCAAACATAGGAATTCTTATATACATATTTTTCACAATTATTATGTTGCACACAAAAAAAATCAGATCAAAAAGGAAAAAAATGAGAAAGAAAACAAAATGTAAGCAAACAACAACAAAAAAGTGAAAAGTACTATGCTGTGGTCCATACTCAGCTCAATTCCTACAGACCTCTCTCTGGGTGCAGATAGCTCTCTCCATTACATGTCTTAGAATTGGCCTCAATCATTTCATTGTTGAAAAGAGCCACTTCCATCAGAATTGATCATCATATAATCTTGCTGTTGCTGTGTACAATGATCTCCTGATTCTACTCGATTCACTCAGCATCAGTTTATGTAAGTCCTCCAGGCCTCTCTGAAATCATCCTGCTGATCGTTTCTTATAGAACAATAATATGCTATAATAATATTCATAACTTATCCAGTCATTCTCCAACTGATAGGCATCCACTCAGTTTTCAGAACTGACAAAAAGCACTGGTATTTCTCACTTTACCTTCAATCTTTTCAAAATGGAAATTCCACCTCTCTTCCTACACCAAATCTCTCTGTAGCTCCTTCTCTAGGATCAAAAGACAAAGTCAAGTTCTTAAGTAGTTTGCGTTCAAATCATTGTATCTTATATAGCTTTCCAGTGATTTGAGTTTTTTTGCTTAGTAGGTTTTTTGGAAAACGATATTTTAATAATATGCTTGTACGTAGTTATGTCTGTTTTATCTCCAGTCAAACTGTGAACTCCTTGAGAACAGGTTCTGTCTTTTGCCTTTTCCCAGAGTACAGTACAGTGCCTGATACAAGGTAAGTCCTGGATAAATGCTTGTTAACTTGAGATTATTTGATATTTTTCAGTGTGTGTGATCATTCCTTTACTCTTCTAGGAGTCGAGGGCTTTGCAAGATTTCTTTTTGGCGATGACTGATTTTCTTCTCCATCCCGATTCCCCAAGACTCACTTCGAAGAAAAAAAAAAAAAAAAAAAAAGATGATAGTATTCAAGATTCCCACATTGTTCTATTACCTTTGAAATGG